>NW_019773894.1:22199-36095 GCF_001039355.2 Lingula anatina | reverse complement strand
CCCTTTTGGCCGCCCATAATATTTCCCTTATTAACTAAAAGTGTTTATTTGAAATGTCTTCACAGATAAGAGAACATTTTTGTTAGCAAAAAGATTTAGAGGTTAAAATGCGTGCGAGAGAAAGGGGGAGAGAAAAGTTAAAATTAGGTTAAGTCAAGACATTAATAAAATCGAAAACCAGATTAAATTACATACAAATATCTTACATGTAGAATTTATGTCGAAGGTCGTTATTGGGGAGGCATTATTATCATTATTCTAAGAAACAAGGGCCAACTTCTGGGTAAAAAATTCAGATCTGCCATACTAACATAGATGAAAACGGCGATAAACGAAAGCACGAGGTGTAAAGGTTTGCATTCTGCCAAAGTCTAAGTAACATTTTTCACAGACGCCGTAATGTGAAATCGAATTCAATTTTTCATACTTTTGTACCGTAAAGTGTCTATGGTCTAGCATGCTTACGTTCGGTACGGGTGCTGTGTCATTTCTCCTACATGATCTTGAGGTTAACTAACGGACGCCGTACGAGTAGGGGCATATGGGCAATACATAGACACCATAGGGACATCGTATACGACAAATGTAACTTAAGATTAGATATTTGGTAAATTTTAACTATATTTGGTTGGGGATTATGTGTAAAATTTTTTACATGTTTGCGGGAGTGCCTGAGAGAAATTTGGGTCCTGTGTCTTTTTATTTTTATTTTTTATTGTTAAAGTTTGTATGTGTGTGTGTATGGAAAATGGGTCTTTCATAAGGGTAATGCAACTAGATCCGCACATTGCTTAATCGATTGGTTTTCTAGATCTAATTGTATTGTCATCACTGCTACGTTACTTACATGAATATACAGCCTATGCCATTAATTATATTGCTTTTATACTACTACTGTTCATACTACTACTACATCACGTAGGCCTACAACACTGTACTACCACCACTACATATACTGGTTCTACAACTTATACCACTCCAGAGGTATGCTGAGGTGAGTTTCCAGAAATCTCTTAGACTCAACGTGCTGTCGAGGACAACTTGAGAATATCGATCTGTTCCCCGTGAGTTAGATCGACTGTTGTAACGGACGGATATATTTGTACGTGGGGTGCCTCCCATCTTCTCCCCTTCATCCATCCCTGTTATCTCCCCGCCCCACCCCACCACTCCAGTCCATCACTCCCTTCAAACACTCCAATCACTCAAATGCACTTACCAGTACATCCTATATGCCGTGCATCACAAGCGGGAGGTGCATCCCACCCCCTCTCTCTCATGCCCCTATTTCACACAGACCACGAATCCCACGAATGGCCATGAATTGACAAATTTCACGATTCGTGGTTGAATCGTAATCAGTTCGTGAAGTTCTTAACAGATTCGTATCTATTCGTAGTCAGTTCTTGCACTTCTTGACCAACAGGAATTGGTGGCAAAAACTTTGATGCCCCTATTTCACACAGACCACGAATCCCACGAATCACCAGGAATTGAAAATTTCAGGATTCGTGGTTGAATCGTAATCAGTTCGTGAAGTTCTTAACAGATTCGTATATATTCGTAGTAAGTTCTTGATAAATCGGGAATTCGTGGCAAAAATTTTGAGCTGTTCATAGTTTTGGCCACGAACTCCCGATTCCAAAAAATCGTAGTGAATTTCTGGACAATATTCGTGCGATTCCAGCCGAATCCCACGAATATTCGTAACACTATCGCACCTGTATCGTAACTGAATCGTAGAGCGTGTCGAATTAGACCAGAAAATTGGCAAAATCTCACGATTTCAGCCGAATCCCACGAATATTCGTAACACTATCGTACCTGTATCGTAAGTGAATCGTGAGCGTGTCGAATTAGACCAGAAAATGTGCAAAATCTCACGAATCCTCACGAATCCTAAAATTTGTCAATTCCTGGCGATTCGTGGGATTCGTGGTCTGTGTGAAATAGGGGCCTCACACACACACTCCCCGTCTCACTCCCTGTCTTCACTAACACAATTGTGTGGTATCTGTGGACTCCGTCACAATCATGGTTGAGACTGCAGTAGAATCAAAACACCGAAGTGACGACGACAATTATATAGCTAGAAAGTGTGACACATATAAGCAAGGGAGAGATGAAAAGAGACGAAATGGGGGTCCCATGACGGGGTGTGGCCTTTCTGTTTGCCTTAGGTCCTTTTCCGACCAGCGGTCCATTTTACTGGACCTGTCCATTTTTGAGTGACAATTTAAAAGCTTTAATTGTATGTAAGAGAGTCAAGTATGTATTTATATTTTAAAGGTGTATCATCTTCAGACGTGTATCAACAACACATCAGAATTTGGTGAAGTTATGCGTCAAGTGTGGGCGGGATGTAATCACCTGATCACTGCAGTTATGGTGTATGCATGGATCGGACTGGACACGAGCTTTACGTTAGGATTTAAACTAAATAAGAAAAACTGGCTAGCGATAATGTAATATATAGTCCGATACATTAAGTGGTTGATTAGCGACTGGTACAGTTTTTGTAGTCGTGTTGATGTAATTTAGATTCTATCTCAGAAGTGAAATGAGGGTGGAGTCTACGTGATTCATCTCGTGTCTGACTACTTCAAGGTTCTTTTGAATACTGTAAATGCATTTTGTTCCACCGAGTTGAACAATGCATCAGGACGTTGTAAATATCAAGTAAAATGGATAAAATTCCTGTACACAGAGTGACAGGTGTGGCCAGTAACGTCGTCACACCACTGGGTGAAATAAGCGGCCAGTTGTCTTGTACTTTATTACATTAAGTTTTGGATGACGGCGCTATAGATGATTTTAGTCTCGCCACATAGTTAATAAATTTTAATTAAGCGGTGAGTCGAAATAAACGATTTTTGCACCTAAAAGTAATTTTGTTTCAGAGATTTAAAAATCTATTTTCATAGGCTTTTGATCGAATATAATATATGTATAGGGCATCAAAGTGAAGCTCATTGTTTCAAGTTTTACAAAGATGTATCATCGTTTCTCATTCTAGCACCATAAATGGCTGCCATCCTTTAAAATAAAAAAATGTGTACCCAGGGCTAGTTGGCCCCCTTGACTTGGGGCAAGTTGGACCCTCATATTACCCACAAACCTTTGCGCGCAACAGAGCTAGAGACCATTGTTGAAACAAACTCAATGGTTTAAAACTGATTTTGTTACTTTCTTTTAAAACGAAAATTTATTATTCGTTTTCATTATTAAAAACCGGCTTTATACCATTATTAATTTATTATAAATTAAAACAATTTTATTGATAGATTGTATTTTGGTTCTTGCAACACATACAACTTGACTTACGGAAACCTCAATAAATCTGCCTCATTTGAACTATTTATTCATCAAAGACTCTCAAAAATCAATTTAATAAATTAAAAATGTATAAAAATGTATTTCAAGGCGTTTACATGGGATACTTACTTCATTTTCGTAAAGGGTGCCAACTTGCCCCCGACGCGAAAAACGGTACATACAATTTTGGTGGTCTTTTCTCGAGAGATAATTCACTCAGTGTCTGGAACCCACAAAGATATTTTGTGTTTTTTTTTGGCTTCTTTAATCGATCATAGATGATCAATGTCTGATCGTGAACAGCACTGATAGTTTGTAGATAACCTGAAGCTTTTATGTTATTCTCATATCTATGCCTTATTACTAACAAATCCCTAAATAATGGTATGGTGTAAATCGTGGTGCATTTGCTTACAACAGATCAACGCGCGCGTTCCCGCTCACACACCCACACACGGGCAAACGCACGCATGTTTTCATGGGAGAATATGAAGATGTACATTGTATGAGAAAATTGCATTCATCAAATTTAATTTTATTGTGCAACTAAAAGCATTAAATCATTTTTATCCGCTATCAATCCCAATGTCTTTAAAATTGTAAATCTAAAACCAGCTGCCGAGTTTCCGATTGCAGTACCATATTTTTCTATTTTCCTCCAGATGGCGCTATCGTACGGTCTAGTTGGTCAGACACAATTAAAACTGTTCAGATATTAAAATCAGTGTGCAATATTGAGTCATATCAAGATAGCCAGTGACCTACATAATGTCGTTTCAATTTGGGGTGGATAAGGATCGGAAGTAAATTTTCTTCTGGCATATTTTGAAATATGCTGAACACAAATTCGTCCTTTGTATTTATAATGTTGTAAATTACAAATAAAGTTTTATTTGTAAAACATCTGTGACAATTGAATAGAAAAGGCGGCCACTTCAGCCTGCCACCTCCCCCTACCATGAATGTAATGGGACGTACAGCCTAGTAGATGTCACTTCCTCAGTGCTGAGTGATCAGGAAGTGGAGCGAAGGCAGCCTAGATATTAAGTATACGAATATCGTAAATTCAGCCAAATCAATGTAACGTTTTAAGAAATAATTGTTGAGCATTTGGTGTTTAGTTAATTATGATTTGTTTTTGAAAAGTATTTTGAGGCCTGTTAGCTTAAATGTGGTTTAGGTCATTCCTCAACATTTCCCCACGTACCACTTCGTTTCCTCCTTCAGTCAGCTCATCACGTCTTATACAAATGTGAAAATGTACAGTGTAGTTTCAATTCATGTTCAGTGTTTTGAACTTCGTTGGTAGAAATACTGGTGGCATCCGAAGTTTACCGTGAGAAATGGTCAAGGAGGGGAAATGCTGTGAGATGTCCTGTTGAAATTGTAGCTATTTGCGTGACGGTGTTGATATTTAGTGACAGAATGGTTGATAGTGAAATTAAAAAAATATTACATAGGTATAGTAACAAACGTCCATTTCCGAAGTAAAGCACATAATTCAATTATTAAGGGGGGTGTAGCACCGTATTTCCATTTATAATACTGGCAGGATTTCATAAATGAAGAATTCATATTTCATTTCATTAAAATGTGTGGGCTAAATTGAAGTCATATTGATTATAAGATGAACCCTTCAAGACTATTGCGCAAAATACCGTTTGGGACGAATTTGACCAAAGATGTTTTTTTTCATCAATGTAACATGACGAATTTGATTTTTTTTGCAAATAAAATGTAGTATATATTGAGACGTACATGTAGTTCTATTCAAGAATGCAAGGTCTACAGTTTCCAAAGAATGCTTTATTTCAGTAATGCATTGTAATATGTTCTGTACTATCGTACATGTAGTTTCATGTTTTTCACCGTGACATTTGTGAAATAGTACTATTACGGTATTCTTCAGCAAGACAGCGGGTGTTCAGATCGAATGCGAAATTAGCAGCAAATTAATGCAAGTTCACCTTAATCACCAAGGGTATTCACGGTATTTACAGTATTCAAAACAGAATATTAATTTCTGCTTTTATATAAAAAACTGACATTAATTGTGTGTTTTTCTTTTAATGCTAAGATAAGAAAAAAGACATATCATCTCTTGAAATTTGAACATTTTCTGTCTTGTTGAGTAATAGATGTCGTTTTATGTAACAAGGAAAAATATTTTGTTTTACTAGTGAAATGTGAGTAACTTACAAATTTTAATTTCCTTTTGTGAAAATTCCCTAATTGAAAAGCTGATTTGGTAAATAACTTGCACAAGAAGGAAAAGAACTTGTTTCTCTTTTAAGTATTTATCTCTGCATGTAGTTAAAATATGAAAAGTTTTATCCTGTAATGTTATTGACATTTGCATCATTGATTTGTTGAACAAATACAGGTTCCGGGTAAATATGAAGGGATCATTCACGTGATTGAAAATTGTTTCATTTTCCAAATATGACTATTTTCGGCAATTCTCTCTTAAGCCCCCTTTACACTGGACGGCGTCCTTTCTGCGTCCCGTAGTATCGCCCCGTTTGACAGTAAAAAATAATACTTTACGTGCGTTCATTTTACATGTACAACCAAAGCGATGCTTGTGCCTCCTTTCTACGACCACAGCGATGCCACGCAGTTTCATGGTCGCACAAAGGACTCAGAAAGGACGCCGTCCAGTGTAAATGGGGTTTTACAAGACTCTTTCATTCTAACTGCCAGATGATGGAGAAATAATGGATATTTTTTCGCATTTAGAACAATTTATTCCTAGAAGGTTGCAAAACGTGTTACAAGATTTTTCAATTTGAAAATGGATGTAGGAAATATGAGAAATATCGTAATCTATCCCTCGGATTTTAACCCAGATTTCATAAGTGTACATGTTGTTTATAGTTTTAATAAATTTTGTAATGGAATGTATTCTATTTTCATAATCCAATGTAATGTTTATTATTCATTCAGTTTTGTCAATAGCGGGCTTAATGCTGTGAACGTAAGATTTTTGAGACGGAAAACAAAGATCTGTACTTTTTTACTTCCAAGCTGTATGTATAGTGCTTTTGAAAACGTTTAATTTTCAAAGGAGAAATTAATAAAAACTGTATATTATTTCATATCTATATAGAGAAATACAATGGCGGATCCAAGCTTATAAAGGGGTCAAATGTTGAAATTTTGGGCAAACTAGTATTTTTGGGACTTGATCATGTGAGTCCTTGGGGGAGGGGGTGGGGGGTTAGATCCACCATTGTTTTTTTTTAATGAAGATGTTGAAAAAATTGTTTTGTTTCATTAAGACCAGTAAAGCAGTAGTTTCTTTTTTAAGTCGAATAGACAAGAATGCTAGCTGTTTGCTACACCTTTGAACGAGTCTTTATGCGGCTATCAATGATTTTCTTTTACATCCTTGAACCTTTTCAACTTAATGGTAATAAAAAGACTGAAGACAAAGTTTTACAGGTATATGTTTTATAAATAATTGAATACATAATATCAATTGATTTTGTTCTTAATAAAACACTTATTGAATATACAAAATATCTTAGTGTTTTTACTGACGGCTACATGGCTCAGTGGTAGCCTGGGGTTGGGGTTCGATTCCTGGCTCGGGCACTTTGGAATTACAAATGGGTGCAATTAAAATCTTCCTTTGGTTACTATAAGAAGAAAGTCTACCCGGGGAGGGTGGGTGGGAACACTTAGAGGAGTAGGTAACGCGCTTGCCTCGGAGACAGAAGGTCCCCAGTTCGATTCCTGGCGCTCCTAGGTCCCAGCAAATTACCTTTTGCAAAAATAAACCTAAAATAGACATTAAACTTGAACAAGAGGATCATGCAAATGTACAAAAAACGAGCAGAGACAGTGGCTCAATAGGTAAGGCGGTAGACTAAGATGCAGAAAAAAGCATACGATAACCAAAGGTACGAGTCGAGCTGAAGAAAAGAAAGTTAAGAAAAAATGAATGGACATTTTAAAACTACATCTACTTCAACTTTTGTGATTATATTATTATTTGAACGTTTATATACAAGCAATTGCACTATACAGATGTATACAAAAACTGAACATTACGTTTTGGTTCTACATAAAAACAATTTTCATAACTACTTAGCATTTCGATAAATATACCAAGCTTATATACAACTATCCATAGCTTAATTTGTGGGACGTTCTATGCATTTTGAAAATTGTCGTTCAACATCAATCGCTTTGGTTTTAAAGTTTCTTAGAACACAGCGGACGACATGAAATTCTCAAGTTTTTGCTCAGAGTTAAAAAAGAAAGTTGGATATTTGACGATGTATTTTACAGCAATCGTTCAAAGTTGAAATGGGTGTATTTGTCTTGTGACTGATCCAAAATTTCACCGAGGGACATTTTTCTCCAAATTCAAGGGTGGTAACAGTATAGAAATGCATATGAGCTGATGTCAGCGTTACCCTGCACGCGGGTACACACTCATGACACCACACCTTACTCTATGTCACCATGCTGATGATAGAACACAACACCAAACAGCAGCCAAACGTTATTCAATTCTGTAAATTTGATGAATATATTTCTCATAGATAAATGAATAAGTACCTCATATTTCTTGGTCATTTTTCTTCCCTTTAAATCTTATAATAAAACAGAAAATTGGTGACATAATTTTGAGTGAACCCTTAAATTTACGCGTTGTGCTAATCAAGAACAGCATAAAGACATGGTCACTTTACAACCTTATCCCAGTCATGAACTTTTTATAAGAATAATATGTAAACAAAATTGAAAAAGTTATGCAAAAACCAATTCACTTAAAATAACTGAGCACTTGTACTAAAAACGCTCATAAACTCAACTCTAATATCTGGTGTTCAGTTATCAAGAAACACACAGCCAAAACAACCCAACAGCACGTGCAGGACTGGCACCTAATCAGACCTTTTGTTCTCAAACACAACTTGATCCCGACCGAAATATAGAATTAAGAAAGTATTAAGTACAAGATCAACATTAAAAAACACTGACCTTTGCAATTTATTTGTAAAAAAAAATAGTCTAACCAATCAAAGTGTCTTCTATCTGGCGGAATGCTGATTTTTCATATTTGATTAGACAAACAAAATACCACAAAATTAAAAGGATTCTTGGACAATAAGTGAGTAAAAAAAAAAAACACGCTCTTTTCGTATTATTTCAATAAAGATCTAATTTCGTCATCTCTAGAGGATTGACAAAAGTTGACGGTCCACAAAAGTTCGTTTAATTACTAGGAAATACCCGTTCCCCCCAAAACAGAGCTTTGCGACAACTGTAGTTATCGAAACGTATTTGATATAGCTTTTTCAAATTTTCAAGTTGTAAAAGGATGCGATAAATGTCAGTCCTACATATACAATTAAATTGACAAAAGATGACAAAAGTAAACACATTCTTCAATACACTGTTTCTCTTTGTGACATTTAACATTTCCACATTGCAAGAAGGCAAAAAATCACTCTTTCTTTTAATAAAATAGTATATCAAACCATCGGGAACCAAAGGAAGTTTATTTTACCGTGCGTCATAACCGCATATTCACAAGTTTAAAAAGACCCGTTTTAATACGTGTGGGCAATTGTGTAATAAGCTGGGCACATTTCACAATTTCATACTACCGTTAATTCTTAAGTGTCATAATTTGAATTATAGCGTTACAGTTTATTGTAAATTTATATCTCGTTCCTATTTCTTCCAATAAACCCACAATAAAAGATTCCTGTATGCATTTTACGTAATGGAGTTGAACGTATTTTTTTTCTTAAGCCAACTTCATGAAAATCAATATTTGTCTCCAATTTAATATAAATAATCCTGCATTTTCAAGTGCATAACAAAGCGTCTTATTACATATTAGCCCACACAAAATTTTACAATAAAACATTAAACCGGTCGTATAAGCACAGTGCTCTACCTGCACATCACTTTATGATAAATTTTACAACAATTGATTTTATGTTCATAGATCACTTAAACAAGGCACTTTTTTTGTTTAAGAATAACCTCAAAAGTGTCGTTTCAGGTTCGTTAACTGGTGGGTGTGAACAAAAAAAAAAAAAAAAAAAAAAAAAAAAAAAAAAAACCAATATAAACTACAATAAAAACGTGCGGATAGAGAGTGCTGTGCTACAGCTTATTTACGCATGTATAATAATAAACCAACCACGTGCAGGGTTGACGCTTGGATTTGATCCATTTTATCAGAAGTTTCATGAATAAAACACGCTGTACTTTTTTATACACGGTTTGATGCAGAATATTACTACCCAAAGCAAATATTACATTTCAAACCAAATCAAATGTCAACCCTGCAAGTTGACTATACGACAAACTTCGACACGCAAGACAACGTTGACATGGGTGCGGGCGCTGGGGAACACTAATCTTATGTCTTTGCTGGGAGTGCGTCCAATTTCATCGTAGACAGTTGTTACGAGCTTCTGAAATTAAATAAAAAATGAAATACATTAAACAAAATTCACATGCGAGAAGAAATGAAACAATACCAAAGGATTTGATAAAGTGAAATATAATCTTTACACCGATCCATCTCGGTATGCATTTTAATGCATGTTAAAACAGCTATGAAAATCATGTTATAAAAATAGATATATCCTCGGCATATTGCACCTACAGGTTCTATACAATGACACACTTTACAACGCCATCATTACTATTGCATGCCCTGTACACACTGTTACACGTCAACATAATAATCTTTAAATGTATCTATCTTTGCAAAGCCATATCCCTCCACGAGAAGTATTTTGATGAAGACTGCATATTTGACTACGCAAATCATTCTACCATAAAACAGAAAACGAACTGTCACAAAAGATACCAGTGTTTGAACTTCTGTATATTTGCAATAAATTAAGCATTTGACAAGTTACCTGCCCAGTTGTCTTGCTTTGTTTAAGCCGGAATAACCCAATCAGACTGCGGACAGCTGGAATGATATTTCTGATTTATTGGCAAAAGTGTTCCCTCTGGAAAAATAACAGAAAATAAACATTTTCTTCAAGCTCACTTTGGGCATCTTAGAGAAAGTGACGTTCACGTCAGTTACATGCCCCCATGGTCAGTACGACTTCAATATAAACTGTAGCTTACAGTTTTGGGGAAATATTGTCAAAATATAAAAGAAGGAATGTCAATGAAATCATCAAATTGAAGTCAAGGGAGGTCGACAGTACCAAGTAAAGTAAGTTTTCTTTCCTGGCCGCGACTAGTTCTCTAGAAAACCATTTGTTTATTGTCAGTTAACTTTAATTAACAAGATGTATTTGTACAAGCCGCTATCGTAAGAAAAAAATGTACCGGCTGTTACCTGCTTTGTCTTCATGCTTTGTTCAAGTCGGAATAACGCTTTAAGACCTTTGGACGCTGGGATAATCTTCTCACTTCTTTGTGAGCAAATAATTTCCTTCTGGAAAAGTAACAGGGAAAACTATTAAAATTTCAAGCTCATTTTGACATTCGTGTCAATAAATATACAGAAGAGCCCCTACCCCTGAAATGGGAAATGCATACTTTTTTTGATAAAATATTGTCAACATAAAACGACCAGTGTTGTCTTATATCATCTATACAGTACTTACAACAAATACATCAGTTCTCAGTGCCAAAATTTCGGTCTAAGTGTGGAAATAGTGGCAATGTGGCATATGAGGCTTTTTCCTCTTCCTCCTGACCTTGGTTCTATCTGAATACCTCTCACCAAAATGCTCACCTGGTTTACGTAATAATATCACTGTCGTGGGATTGTGTTAGAGAAGACAAGATGCGATTTTCACCAGTCTAAAACGTTCCCTAGTTACTGTACAAACAAGCCTCTTGTCTATAGATCTTCATAATAATAATAATAATAATAATAATAATAATAAAACACTTCTTTAAAACCGCGCTACACATGCGTCTCAGCGCTGTTTACATAAAAAATTAAAACTCCACAGATAAATTAAAGCCAGTATAAACTAAAACAGAAAACTTAAAAAATTTAAAAACTAAGAAGATGCTATAAATTAAAGTATTCTTTAAATAAAAAAGTTTTTAAATTCTTCTTAAAACAGTAATATGAGTCATCCAGAGACACATTAGATCTTGTGATAAAATTAGACCATAAAATCGGTGCACAAATCTCGAAACTTCTGTGTCCATATGTTTTAAGAGTCTTTTTGGTGTCTTTTCGCTTAAGTTGAAGTTGTCCACTAGATCGAAGTGATCTGATAGGAGTTAAAAGTTCTATGGTAGAATTTAAGTAAAATGGACAGTCGCCCTTTAAAATCTTAAAAGTCAAAAGTAATATTTTAAAAACTATTCGTTGAGACACGGGTAGCCAGTGGAGGTTTCGCAGAATTGGTGTGATGTGGTCGGACTTCTGAGCTTTACAGAGGAGACGAGCAGCAGAGTTCTGAATTGATTGTAGCTTTTCCATTTGATAGTTAGGTATTCCAAACAATAGGCTATTGCAATAATCCAGTCTAGAGGTTACAAATGCATGGATGAGTAATTCAGTTTGCTTGGTGTTAATAAGGTGAAAGATCTTGGATATCCGTTGGAGACTAAAATATGCTGTTTTACATACTTTGTTAATGTGTGATGTCATTTCACATTTGTTATTAAAAATAACACCCAAGTTCCTTACTTCTGTTGTTGGTTTTATAAAAGAATCCCGAACCTTAATACTATCAAGTGCAGTATTGTCTTTGGAAAACTTAGAGTTGAAATGGACTAATTCAGTTTTTTCATCATTAAAAACTAAGTAGTTGGACTTGAGCCAAGATCTAAGTTCATTCACACAAGCCTCAATAGTTGCTTTTTCATCACAAGGATTTTCACATATAACATATATCTGGGAATCATCTGCATACAACATCAAATTGAAACCAAACTGAGCAACTATATCCTCAATTGGTGAGGTGTAGAGTGTAAACAGTATAGGACCAAGCACGGAGCCTTGTGGCACACCATAAAGTAATTTGCTTAATTTTGAAATAGAAGAGCCTATGCGTACATGTTGCTCGCGTCCAGTTAGATAAGACCGAAACCAGGAGAGAGCTGTCCCAGTTATTCCAAAACGATATGCAAGTCGTTGGAGCAATATGTCGTGATCGAGAGTATCGAAAGCTGCTGATAGATCAAGAAGAATCAATATCACATGTTTCTGATTTACTTATATGTCTTATGTAATTGTCATTAATCGTAATTATCAATGTCATCAAGCAGCCATGTAAACAGCTATGTAACGGTGGTTTTAAGTTCTTTAAAAACATATTCTTTTTGTGTAACATGTTTATAGTATGTTTATGGTAAATTTATAATCACACCAAGGTTTATCTCATTGCTTAGATAGAATATTTTATGAGTAATTTTACTAGTACTTATCTTCATTATATAAAGATGGTAATACACTAACTGTATTGTATCGTCATTTGTATATCATATTGTACAAGGTCATGACAATCTATGTACCAGTACAGAAATAAATTGAATTGAATTGATCATTCAGGGCTTGGAGAATGTCATTCTGCACCTTAAGAAGGGCTGTTTCTGTACTGTGGTTTGGTCTATATGCAGACTGGCATTTTGCATATAAGGAAAAACTGCTCAAATAATCATTTAATTGACTTGCAACAATGCGTTCCAGGAGTTTGGAAAGAAATGACAGATTCGAGATTGGTCGATAGTTTTTTAGGACATTAGAATTAAGGTCTGCCTTCTTTATCAGTGGTCTTATCACTGCCTTCTTAAAACACAGAGGGACTTTTCCAGTTTCCAGCGATTTGTTCACAAGTTGGGTTAGAAAAGGTACAAGTTCATCAATATTTTCTACAATCAATGTTGGAGGTAAATATCAAGAATGGACGACGTTGGCTTTGCCTTCTTCACAAACTTCTTGACTGTATCCAATGAAACAGTAGTGAACTTATGGAAAGAGTATGGACACAAGCGATCAGTTGAAGCTGTAGATAAGGATTTATCTATACAGTTCCTGAGGTCAGTAACTTTCTTTTCAAAGTAATCGAGAAAAATGTTACCAAGATCACTTTCAACATATGATGTAGGTTTAATGCTAGATGCTGCTTTCTTTGTGCCTGTAAGCTCATCCACAATTGAAAAAAGGCCTTTGACATCAGAGTTATCGATGCGATTTCGATGATAAGATGATTTGATTTCATCTGCTCTTCGACAGTATTCTAGACGTTTACCCTTGAATATCTGGTGATGTACTTCCAGACCACTGCTTTTCCACTGACGTTCAGCTTTCCTCACAGTTTTGCGTAGCTCAGAGAGCTCAAGACAAAACCATGGTGCTCTGGGTTTTTGAGAAACAAGTACAGTCTTTACCGGAGCAATTTCATCTAGAATAGCTTCCACTGAGTGTGTGTAGTAATCACACAGGTAATCAACATCACCATCAACACAGTGTTCGTTAAAGGCAGAGAAAAGTTTTGCTTTTAAGACGGAGGGAATAATTTCCTTTAGATTGCGACGTGAGGTTTTGACTTTCACTGGCGGCGGCTTGGACACATTGACTGAGAAATTAATCAAACTATGATCTGATTGAAGACT
>NW_019773894.1:5451-18865 GCF_001039355.2 Lingula anatina | reverse complement strand
GTGGGGGGGGAGGGGGGGGGGGGGGGGGGGGGGGGGGGGGGGGGGGGTTAGGAACGACAGGCCTGGGATGCGAATCCGACCCTCTCCCCCTCCTCCATCCCCCTTGACGTGGGGTTCGGGGCCCTCTGAAGGGCACCGAAAAAATTTGGTATTTTAGAGGGCGAACGGTGCCATTTGGTATGGTCTAGAACTATGATTAAGCTAGTCAAAATTCTAATATCAAGAGAGGAGTATTAGTGTGATTTATTTCTCAGAAACCGAAGGGGGGGGGGGGGGAGAACCCTCCTGACACCCCATTAAACCCGGCACTGCTTACACCCCATTTCCATAGATTTTTTAGATCGATCTATCCCTGTGGGGAGTCTCACTAGATTACTGTCAGCTTGACCGGCTTAAGCGTCTGTCCCACCTACTAAAAGCTGTGTAGGGGGTGGTGGGCTCATGTCCTAGTTAGATTCCACTTTACCAAAATAGCACGATTCAGAGCTGGGCTTCTGAGGACGTGTGTTTTTACAGCACCCCTTGCAGAGTAGAGAGCGGCTCTTTGACTGCAGTGTTTTGCCTGTGCCGCGGTCTCGGCTTCATTGTGGCGGCTAGCATAAAATTCATGCGTTGTACTGGTTGTAATTACACACGGCAAGAAAGGTCTCAACAAGTGTTAACTTTCGACCAGTTTGCGTCCCCCCCCCCCAAAAAAAAAAAAGAACCAGCCCGTCCTTTCCTGTGTTGACGTGAAAAAAGTGGGCAGGGGGCTTTTAAAACACCATTCTTTTCATAGCCTGCGCTCCGACTGCCTTGGGCAGCCATAGGGGTCTGAGGAGGGGGCCTTCCCACAATATATTTTGAATTATGCCATTCATGTTGTGATTTTGTCTTTTAAACCAATTATAATTCTTATACGGCGGAGCAACCATTTTATATATAATGAAAATATAATGTTTTACCAATCCGATGAAATATAGTATAAAATATTGAACGAACAACTTCAATAAATTAAACCAAGAATTTAAAGTCTTTCATTAAACCAGCCCGACTTTTTCCACTATTACTTTATTAATTTTCACACGCTATTGAAATCTGGAGTTTTTTATACTTATGAAATACTAACAATATATCGCAGATTTAAGCTCGAAAGATTATTAACGCATTGCATAAAATTGTTTTCAATTTTAATTTGGCAGTTTTAATTGTGTAGTTTATTTTAAAAAAAGATACGTTTTCACCCACGCTCCTGTCAATATACAGCGACGGGCTACTTATTGTCCCGGCCCTTTATCAGGAACGAACAAAACCGGTACTTTTTAATTTGACCTGGCCACTAACATTATCTCGGCATTTTTTTTCTCTAAGTAGCTTAGAGAAAAAGGCAAAGTTTTACTTTTTATCCCATTCGTTTTTTAAAAATTGTCCAAAATATTCATTGGGTGTAAATGAACATGAATATGATTAAAGTAATATGTTTAGTTCGTATACGAAGTTCCGATTTCGTACGAGCACCAAAGAAAGGGTCATATATAGTCATTTTACATCATATCCAGAAAAAGAAGGATAACTGATTTTTAGCACAATTAAAATTCTTTCACGTTGTTAAAATTCTGTCTCTCGGTTGAAATAAAGAACCCGACGTTTTTTAACGAGCTGCAAAAAAAGAAAATAGAATGCCCCCTACCTGCAGAATGTTACGACATGTATTGTTAT
Source organism: Lingula anatina (assembly GCF_001039355.2). Next base: position 17,167 of record NW_019773894.1, on the reverse strand, counting down.
AGACAGGTATGAATCGGATTCAAACAGGCTAATTCAACTTTGATAGAAGCTATCAAGCGCACGCGACTATGGATGACAGTTTTTTAAACAAACGTCAAACACAATTACTACACTCTTCTCTCTGAACATGTAAAACTCCAACATCCTTTGATTGACAAGATGCCAATCAAACTCATTAGTTTTGATATTTGCTGTCAAGTAATAACAGCTTGATTGGCAGGTTATATAAACAAACGTCAATCACAATCATTACGCAGTAGATCACTACAGTCGTCGAACACGTTTAGTTCAAGCTTCCTACATCCTTTGATTGACAAGGTGCCAATCAAATTCAGTTAGTTTTGATACTTGCTGTCAAGTAATAACAGCTTGATTGACAGGTTATATAAACAAACGTCAATCATCGCGAACTGTGATTTCTCTCGCTGTGAAACAGTGAGTACGCCGAAAGAGAGCGCTAAAATCTGAAGTTAGTAATGAAATATTTCAAGAGAATAAATACAATGTTTCCAAAACTAGTTCTCTTTCTGAACCCTTCAACGTGTTTAATACGACACAAACTATTTTGTAAAAAGAAGAATTTAGCAAAAGAAACCAATTTAAAAACAGATTCAAGTAAAGAAATATGACATTTGACGTTATTTTGGAGGTAGCGCATGGGTCATTTCAAAATTAGTACAATTATGTGCCGCAGTATATGCGTGGAAGAAGGAAGAATAAACGTTTTTGCATTATGTGTAGAATATTGACAGATTCTTTTACTGTCAATGTCTACTTTCTTCAAAATAATAAATAAATAAATAAATAAATGATACTAATTCATCCTCGTTAAAGGTGACATTCGTGTTGTGGTTGAGGTAAGTGGTAAATTTTTGCGGGGCTAAATGTTAGTAAGGACCTGTGATAATAAGTGGATGGGAAACAAAAATATCATTGTAAACAAAAATATTACTTTCTTATTTAACAAACAAACCGCTACTTCGTTCTTGTGACCATTTTTTAGTTTATTTAATTGCAGTAAAGCGTGGATAAAATAGTTCAAAACATCCTCACAGCTCCGTTGTTTTTGCGACTTCAGCTGCTGGGGTTAGGTGAAGGTGCGAGGACAGGGGCGGATCCAGAATTATTAGAAGGGGGCAGAACGACAGGCCTCGGATGCCAAGCCGACCATCGCCCCCTTGGTGTGGGGTTCGGGGCCTGCTCAACGGCCCCGACAAAAAAGTGATGTTTTGGAGAGCAAACAGTGCCCTTTGGTACGGTTTAAAACTATGATTTAGCTAGTCAAAATTCTAATTTCAAGAGGGGAATATTAGTGTGATATATTTTTCAGATACCGAAGGGGGGGGGGGGGTCAGGACCCCCTGACCCCCCCCTCTAAATCCGCCACTGATTATCATTATAATAATAATAATAATAATAATAATAATAATAATAATAATAATAATAATTATTATTATTATTATTATCACATCCCAATACAAACATGCCGTCGCATATTGCTCAAACACTGTTAATATTTAACACTAAGTTTTGTACTTGTATATCTAATATTTTTCATTTTCATGCAGCAGTACATGGGGATATATGTGCATCATTAAGAAAATAAAAAAAAGAACTCAGATAAGAATCAGTTATACAAACGAGTCCCTTAATGTGTTAGATTTTTTTATGACTAGAAGAAGTACAAAGCACCAAGCAATAGACCTCATAAAAACTCAACACTCTGAACTTGACCAAATTATTATCAAAACGAAATGAATAAAGCGCAAAAAAAAATCATAATAAAAATAAAAAAATAAAAAATAAAAAAAAAGAGGAAGGAGAAGGGGGAGGGGGGGAGGCAAAATTACGTATTTGAAGCTGTGCATTAATTGACTGGTGTCTTGGCCCTAGGATACAAGCTGGAGAAAAGACGTGCTTGTTTGACTGAATTTCATTGTGACATCAGTGAACACAGATGTTTCTGTATCAATCTGTATCAATGTTAAGTTTATATGCGCAAACGTGAAAACGTCTAAGGGTTTTTCTTTTTTTTTTTATCACCCATTACAACATATAGATGTTTTTCTTTTTAATTACATTTTAATTAATTATAGGTTCTTGGCACTGACGCCTCTTCAGTTCACTTTGCCAGTTATGTTTAAAGCCGCTACTAACGCGTTCCTGGAAAGCGCTAACTTTAATGTGATTTCTGTTTAAACCGTAAATATCTAAATCCCTTTTTGAGTCAGAACTTCATGGTTTCGGGTTTTATTTGCTTTGAATTGAAAGCGATTTCTAATATTTAATTCTTCTACATGTATATAGGCACGCATATTTAACAAAATTAATGTCATTCAATATCTTACGCCAAAATTTCGTTTATCGCAATTTTACCTTTGTACCATAAGACCGCTACGCGGCTCTGAGCTTTAAAGAATTGTTTTTGGTTTTAGTTTAGTGTAGTGTTATTTAGTAATCAACCAATAAACTTTTCTAAGCCCACGTTGTGTGTTTGTGTTACCCAAAAACTTCAAACCACACAGTAAGAGGAGAGACTGGAAGGATTCCTGTTTACATAAAAATTAACATACAATTAATAAAATTTTGGCTCAAAATATTACGCACAGACGAAAACAACCTACTCAAACAAGCATACCTAGATGAATTACATTATTACAATTTACTCACAACAAAAAGCCTGCCAAACCTGAACGATGATAACCTGTCATGGAGTGAAGGTATTATGAAACTCTTGTTTGAAAACGGATTTGGAGATGTATGGCTAAAACAGAATCCTGACATAAATTTCCTAAGTATGTTCAGAGAACGAATCATAAGTGGGTACATACAAAACTGGCACAGTGAGCTTGAAGACAAATCCAAATCCAGAGTATATTGCCAATTCAAAAATACATTCAAAAAAGAAAAATATCTAGACCTTCTTCACGATACTGATAAAAGAAAAAACCTAAGCCGTTTTCGCACCAGTGGGCATAAACTTCACATTGAAACAGGCAGATACAATAACACTCCTCGGACCGACAGAATATGCCATTACTGTTCTAAAGACAAAATTGAAGACGAAAAACACTTTCTCACAACATGCCCCCTATACAACGACCTGCGAACAATATTATATAAGGTATTTACAAAACACGATACACATTTTGGCCTAAAAACAACGGATAAAAAATTTACTATAATTATGAAATGTCAAGAAAAAGAAACCCTTATTGCACTAGCTCAGTTTCTCTCCTCCGCCTTTGCTAGGAGGGATTTACAAGACAGTGCTGCACTCATCGGTAATTGAGTAATAGTAGTAATAGAAACTTTTTTAAATAGTAAATAAGTAAATATCCTTACTCATTGTGATTGTTTAATAACATATTCACAAAAATTGTATTCATATTGTCATTTTCATCCACACAAGTGGATGCATATGTTACAGTGAAATAAACTGTAAACTGTAAACTGTTTAAGTGGAGATTAACATTTGTTAATCTGATTTAAACGCATCACACAATGCCCGATGCCTTGTAGGTTGCGTGAGACCCGACAGCGCCACCTGCGGTAGCGCCCCCTGCTTGTAGTTGCGCGCGCATGTTAGACCGTTAAATTCAATTTCGCATCTTCAACAGTGCAGCGCCGCACGCTTTCCGCTTATGGCTTTTTAATTCCCACCCTCCCACCCTATATTTAGTCTCTGCTTTGCTTGTGGGTACTTATAGAATCTTTTCATATTTCTTATTTTGTAAGCTTTATCCTACATCCCACGGGGATTTTGTATTTTTGCCTTGAGTACCATAAGACCGCTACGCGGCTCTGAGCTTTAAAGAATTTTGGTTTTAGTTTAGTGTAGTGTTATTTAGTAATCAACCAATAAACTTTTCTAAGCCCACGTTGTGTGTTTGTGTTTAAACAAGTTCTTCCAGTTTCTCCTCCAACTTCGTGGATTGATATTTTGGAATGGACACCCAAAAGATGTTAACAGAAGCTTTCCAACAGAGACTTGTCGGAAAAAAGTGTTTTTTGTGTTCCTTTAAAAATGTATAATAAGCGAAAGAACCGCTCTGTACATTCCCTGTAACGCATACAGTACAGATTACTACTACACACACTGGACAATAGAAGTGTTACCCCTACTGAACCAATACTTTGGGGGAGATAAATGACTGTGGAATGATATGCTCCTGGTATCTTTTTATTGACATCAAATTTCACAAAAAGACCAACAATACAATTCCATGGCGAAGCGGTTTTATACTCATAAGTCACATTATAAGTAGACCAGGCATTGTAACGTTGATTACTCTGATTCAGGGGGTGACACTTCTATTGTCTTGTGTGTGTACCTTCTTACACAACTGAGGCAAAGGAACCCAAAATGAAATTTATCACTCGACCAGCCAAAAAAGCTTTAAAACTGCTTCTTATTATATTTCTGGCCGTAAACGTAATATATTTATCCATTCCTTCAGTTCTGAAACACTGTGCTATTTTTTGAATTTATGCTTTTTTTTTTTTGGTAACTATACATGTACATGGTGGCATTTGGTCGAGTTTACTGGCAAAAATGTGACAAGTCTAGCCGCTCAATACGCACCTTAAGTTCATTTCTGCTGCTGTAAATTTGAAAGGCCTGGTAATGATAATTCCTAGCTTGTTATAAATGCACGCAGTAGTAATTAACCGTCTATTAAATTTTTCTCTGCTTTACCTTTTACATTACCACCCATGATTTTTTCTTTAACTGTTAAAGACAAGGTTTGTGGAAAGTCTCCAGATTTTATTTTTCCAGGCAGTTCAGGCTGTATGGAAGACCTGATGGGCTATTTGAAATGAAAAAAAAGGCCGTCTCAAACTAAAGTCCAGACCCCGTTTTTTGTTAACTAAGGGGCTTTTAAGTTATCTATTACTTTCAGTAAATCGTCGAAAGGTTAAAGCCAAAACGGGCTTAAGGTATTGCTCTGTTTGACACCTTTAAAGGTAAGCAGTGGTTCAGTGATCAGGCCCGTAGCCAGGGGGGGGGGTTCGGGGGGTTCGAAAGAATCCTTCCTTTTTGCTGGAAAAAGGTCCACTCTGTGTAAAATTTGACCTAGATACATGGGGATTATATGGTAAAAGGTCCACTTTTTCAGAAAAAGAACCCCCCCTTTGAAATTGCTGGCTACGGGCCTGGTGATGTCGGGGGAGGGGGATGCATGCTGTTGCATAGTTTTATTGTTTGCGTAAGAAGTTTGTAATGAGTTTAAAGGTACATTGGACGTAACTGTATACTCTACATTTTCATTGGTTTGTCTTTCAAATTGCACATTTAATGGGATCTTAACTAAAGGTCGTGGATATTTACAGCTATTAGTTTTATTCCATGTCTCGAAAACGGCATAAATGCACACTAAGAGCGAGCCACCTTTGTATTATCAAAATTTGACTATTTAATACTGCAGAACTCAACACTTCCCCCATAAAAGACATCTACTATCACATTCCATATCCAACTTACTATCTGTAAAGCCCTTTAGGGGGTGGTCTTAGTTTTTAGATTTTGAATCAATCTCGAACTGGAATTTAGTTTGGTACATGTGAAATTTTCTCGCAACAGTAATAAATATAAATTTGGAACTGGAAAACGGTTTTATAAATTGAATTTTTTTCAGCGATTCTGTGAGCATAAGATTAAGTTTACAAAAACGTACAATTAGCCACCATTTTGTGCATTTTCCTCAGTATTGGCACAATGACATTTAAAATGGTACGAGGAAGTGTAGAGTAAATTGGTAACAATCCTGAACATTTTGATATTGAAATACGTTTTTGTAGCTCAGATTTTCCGCATTAAACTAACAAAACATGTACAACTGACTCTTTATGGAAGTGGCTTGTATTTCATTTTATGTTTGTTTACTTTTCATGAATAAAGCATTTCACAATGCCCGGCGTGCTTGGAAAAAGTATTTTCTTGATTTTCGGTCCGCAGGCTGAAAAATGCTTCCAGTTGTTATGGCATCAAACACAAACATTCACTGATTCATCATATTGTTGTAATTGATATATATCTACAAGTACATCAAATTAGGCCTAAATATTCTTTCGCAGTCACATAAATACAACAACAACAAATAATTATAATAATAATATTTATTTATAACTAAAGTTTGTATGGTTCATTGTTGAAATGATTATTCTAATAAAGACAAATACATTTTCATTTTCAAAAACTGAAACTGAAAGCGATAAATTATAAGTTGATAAAATCATAAAATTATCTAAAATAATACAAGTATGGTAAATAACAACAAAAATACATTTGACTTTCTATTTCATTTTCAATGAAAAAAAAGTTATTATAAACATCTGTACAGTACTTTTTAATGATATTAGTGCATTAAAAATGTTCCAATGAAAGCTTATTTGTAGTATGCAAAAATTTCATAAGGAAACAAAAGCCTCAAATACACAGCAACTGAGACTGTAGTTTGCTGCTTTTAAATGCTCTCTCTCTCTTATCACTGTATATCATGTCCACAGTGTGTTCAGTGATTTCCATATGAGATTACATACACATATACAACTATGATCCCCACTACACTGATGAATAACATATTAGTCGCATCATATTACTGGATAGGGTTATGTTATGAAATATCTTAAATATAACAGTAAGTGAAAAAGTAACTATCAAGTGGTGAAAAAAAGCAATTTTTTGCTCAATTAAGCACCTTTCATCAGTTTTACACGCCTATCTGTTCTAAATATAGGTGTAACTCCCTACCCAGGTTTTGTAAGATATTACCTGTCACTTAAACATAAGAGAAAAAATAACAATAGCTATAAAGGTCTTGAGGTTTTCTTAGTCCTTAATTTCTCTTTGTTACCTCTCTCTTCATTTTTTTTAAACAAGGTTTATTCACTAGAAATGGAGGCAAAGCACATTAACATTATACACTCAGTGAAATAAAAAAAAATTACAAATTATATTCAAAAGCAACAAAAAAGAAATAGAAAAGGAGTAGTTAGAGCAAATCATGCTGATTAACATCCTAGCAGAATGATGAAATCAATCTGTAATATTATTATACAAACAAAATACTAAGATAAATTAAACAAAATACTCCACAATTTCAACCCAGTCTCTCTCAAATATAAATTCTGCACTGAAGGGTGTCATGACATAACTAAACATTCTTTGATCTAACACAGTCCCAGAATTACCTAGCAAGTATTGACAATGTGATAATTCAGTCATCATTCTAATTTTTTTTTATCCAGTATTAGTTTAGCAATACTCTAGGCAAGTGAACTGAATAAGTTTGAAAATTTAAGATAAGAAAATGCATCGTCTCTTAATTCAATCTCATTAAAAAGTTATCAAAAATTACAAAATAAGCAACAAAAGTAAAAATTCAATATTTACAAGGACTACAATGAAGGTAACAACGGTTCTGTACATGCTAGTATAAAATCTTCAATCCACTTGTTACTAAAGGCTGTGAAATTCTTTATTTACAAAAAACAATAATTTTCTGCATTTTACTTTTACAAAATTGCTGCAGAGATGCTGAATCATGTAGATGATATCATAAGATGAGCATTAACATAAGACTAGACAGCAAAGCTGTCAAATATACAGACACTAAATATAATGTTTCAACAATCATTATAAAAGTATACATATGCATTTCTAAAAACTATCAAATCCTGCTAAATTTGGAAAGAAAACAGTCTTTTTTCTCAGCCACTCAGCAAATTCAATGTAAAACAGAAACAGATGTCACCAAAATATGTAGGAAGAAAAATCAAACAAAGAAATTCAAAGAAACAGATTCTGTTACAGCTAGCCAAGGCAGATGGTAAAAGAGTTTCACTAATTTCACAAACAATTTAAACTTCAACAAATGACATTGTAAATGATTGAAGTAAATATTTTTTGTTCGCTATAGCATTCCCAATCTCTTTTAAGATTTTCTGCTAAATGAAATTTAAAAAAATTGTTTAATATTAATTTTTCAAAAGATAAGCATATAGAATACTTTTTGAATGCTGCATACTGGAATTATATTGAACCAAACCCTTACAGGCAGAACAGAAAAGGGCACCATGAAATGGTCTTCCATGTACAGTAACGAGGGAAATGTGCAAAGATCTGCAAGACAATTCATGGAAACCTCTGGATGAGTTTGGAACTCATGAAATGCGCATCCCTTATGAACAAATATTTTGATTTATTCTTTAAAATAAATGGTACTGAGACAATGTTTTCATTATAACATTTTAATGTTTCACATTTCTTGCACACTCATTGGATTCCGATTTTCATTCAGTCAAGTGGAGGTGTGCAATGCACCATGTGCAAAATGAGCACGAGTGGATATCAGGAAATGGGTATGGGATGGCCCAGAGTGAACATGAGTGGATATCAGGAAATGGGTATGGGATGGCCCAGAGTGAACATGAGTGGATATCAGGAAATGGGTATGGGACGGCCCAGTGTGAACATGAGTGGATATCAGGGGATGGGTATGGGACGGCCCAGTGTGAACATGAGTGGATATCAGGAGATGGGTATGGGACGGCCCAGTGTGAACACGACCCCCTACCACCTGATAAAGAGAGAGTGAAGAAGTGGCTTCCTCACAGGAATTGACTACATTAGGGCAGATTATTCTGAACAAAAGATCCCAGAAGGACATTGAACATTATGTAAATAACAGGTATGCAAATGAACAGGATTTGTTTCTTTAGGACTGCTAATATTGACATTTTTCATCACTCACATTTACCTGCACACTCATTGGATTCAGATTTTTATTCAGTCAAAGTGGAGAGGTGCAATGCATCATGTTCAAAATGAACACCAGTGTATGTCTGAACAGCCAAATTGTTTTTATGCCAACAAGGAAGTTAAAAAATCGGAGACTACTTAGCCAAAATGACGAAAAAGTGCAGAGGAGTTGGGTTGCCTGAGCAACGCACAGTTGCAGCTGTAGTTAACGGACTTGATCCTACGATAAGGACCGCCATCATAATGAAAAACCCCATAAACTTGAGATACTTGCAAAGACTTGCCACTTTGGCAGAAGCTACCTCTGCATGCAGCCCTAGACAGGAGCCAGCACCAACAGTAGCTCAGACTGAAGTTGTGGACATGGCCAGTGTTATGTCACAGTTTACAGAAATGCACAAAGATCTAATGAGCCAGTTAGTCACTAACAAAAAAATATAAATTGCATAGAGAAATTACTTGAATTTTGATAACAAGACGAGACCTTGCAAGTAAAAACTTGAATGACATTATTAGAAAGCGCAGAAATTTTGTTATGATTAAGTCTGCTGTATTGAATTTTTTTTGGGAAAGAGATGACATAAGCCAATGTAACCCAGGGAAAAAAGATGCCATCTTGACAGAAACAGGAAAAATGCAGACTAGAATACTCACTGATTATCTTTCAAATTTACACCAAAGATTTTACCAGAGTGATACATAAGACCACACCTATTGCACATCACACACTGCTACTTGACTCTGAAAGAGAGGGACATAACTCTCCTGCTATGACTTTATAGACACAACAATTATGTAAGTGTTTAAGTTTGCTTTAATTTTATGAATTTATGAAAATGATTGTTTTAAATCTTATTTGTATTTGTCAGGTATATTGTTTTTTTTAGCGACTGGCTTATTGGCTAATCAACTACATGTATTGGCAAACATTACAGCAATCTAAATAAACTAAAAACTAAAAGCCAGCAGAGTTCAAAAAAGTTTTTATCCAACCCAACACAGTCAATAATTATAGTCAAACAGTCAGAACTACTATCCAAAATCACCAGAAGCCGCTCACATGGTGCAATAACCATGGAACTGGAAAAGCTGAAGAAAGAAAGAAGTGACTCTAAAAGATCAGTTACAGTTGCAGCAAAGGCCCTAGAACAAGCTATTGGTGTAGGGCTCACTGTAAAAGATGCAGCTGAAAGATTGGAGAAACGATATTTAGAGTATTTAGAAGTTACAAATGACTACAGAGCAATATGTGAGACCGAAGAGGGCAGTGAATTCAGTTGTTTCCAATAAATGGACCCTGATGAGTATGTTGAACATGTGAAAAACATATTTTAATACAATTCAGGCTTACAAACAATACAGTAAACAAAATGTAGATCAAAAATCAGACTTTCCTATTCAGCTTAAGAAAAGGGAGATTCCTAAAATTCACAGGCCACAGAAAACACCGGCCAGAATTCCAAAAAATATGGCAAAGCATGGTTGCACCAGCTCCAGCAAATAGAACAGCCTTAGCTGTAGAACTAAAAAACTCGTATAAGGGTGGTCATGCATACGTTAAAATTTGTAATATTTCAGCAGGTTCTGAGGGCAAATATGATAAAATGTGGGAGGCATTGTGTCTTCATTATGCCAATGTTCTTTTAGCTGTGTCTACTGCATTAGAGGAGATAATTCATCTGAAACCAGTCTCCTCTGAAGATAGTTATGAGCAGCAGGTAAAATATATCAGAAACATCAGTTTGTTATTTCAGCAGTTGGATATATGCTAGACCAAGTACACATGAAGCAGAAAAGAGATTATTCCATACTGATGTGAAGTATAAATTAAGAGTCAAAGCCATGATGGAAATGACCACAGGAATGTTCCAATGACCACTACAGACTGTTTTCCTAATGCTAGAATGGAAGGATATGGATGAGATCACTGAAAAACAGGACTATGCCAGTGTGATGAGGTAGAACGTCAGTCCAATCCTGTTTATTGCAGCACGTATGAGACTATTACCATCTCTTTTCATTGGTTATTTTTTCTTTTTCTTACCTTTCCTTCATTCTTTCTCCCATGACTTTAGTCTTTGGCAGGCACTAACCCTCTGATCTGATTGGCTCTCTCACCAACATGATCAGAGATAAATGAGCCATTTGCCGCACACGTTTCTCAATGATATTAGTGAGCCTCTTCCCTTATGACCGAGAGCTAAACACCCATACAAAATTCATGTTTACGAAGGTAAGTTGCAAACCTGAGCACTGTTATGAAAAGAGCAATTGCCTGTGGCTTCGAAAAGCTGTCAGTAGAAATAATGTTACATTCACAAGAATAAAGCCTGGAAGAATTGATTTGGTCATAAAAACTATTTATTTATGTGTATTCTGCCGTATGTAAAGCTATATTTTATTCATTATCATGCTGTACCATGCCCAATGGGGAACCAAGTTAAAATATACATGTTGTGGTATTTTGCAGGAATATCCAAGAGGGGAGCAACTAAAATTGCCCTATTCACTGGCACAACAGATATAGGGTAAGGTATCAGGACATTCTAGAAGCTGCCCTTCTGCCATTCATCAGAGAGAGGTAAGGGCGAATTCATGAATTAGGTAATGCTATTTGATGACAGTGGAATGCCGCTCACCTATGCTATCTCACATCTGATAACATCTCCATAACCAATAACCTTTGTATCGTTCATATTTCCACAATGTTTTTTTATCCCTTACTTTCATTATTTTAGGTTCCCGGCCATTAAGACATCGATTTATGCAAGACAATGCACCAATGCATACAAGGTGATTCACAATGCAATTTCTGAGGGAAAACGGTGTTATTTGGTTCTGAACTCTACCAGAGAGTCTGGACCTCAACCCAATAGAACTTGTGTGGGCAGAAATGGTGTGAACTGGTTCTGAACTCCACCAGAAAGTCTGGACCTCAACCCAATAGAACTC
>NW_019773893.1:15198-36185 GCF_001039355.2 Lingula anatina | reverse complement strand
GAGGTAGTCACGCCCTGAATTTCATTTAATTTGATATCAAACCATGTGGTAAGTAAAGAAAAAAAAAAAAAAAGAAACGAAAAGAAACGAAAAGCAAACAAACTGTATACAAAAATCGCTTCTGTGTACTGATCGTGAACTGCTCTTCAAGATGGCAGTCTCAAATCTGAATGCCTACCTGTGTGTTCAGATTTAACCGTGACGTGAAACTTTGCATTCACTCTCCTCCACTGCAGGTAAAACTCTAATTATGACTAAATATAGCTCCGTGCTTATCATCCACGTAAATGATTCTGTCGCTGTCTTGGCGTTAACTCGAGTAACTCCGTCAGAAAACTTTACAATGCTTGGTATTCAGGGAAATTTGTTGAAAGGGGAATGCGTATGTTTCAAGCCCCCAAACTGGCTAGTCGTTTGCTTACAGCAAAGGTTGATGCAGGGTATCATTTGCATTGCCTTTTGTTCTGTTTGCTTTTACGAACTAAAATGTTTTCTTAGTCAATTCTACGTATTGGTCCAGTATCAGTATTGCACAGCATTAGCTCTGGAGCCCCGTATCTGTTTAAATTTAGTGTTATTCGTACTATTAGTTTTGAACAAAAGATGTGTGATATTTTTTCTATTTAAAAGCATGTGGTATGAAGGACGAAATTTGTTATAAAAAGGTGACAATTACAAAGTTGAAGAGATTTTTGTTGAAAAGAAAAAAAAACTGTTTTCGTACAACTTCTTTTGTGGTTTCATTGGTTTTCATTCGAATCAATACTTGCATGCCCTTAATATAAAATGCGTATTTTGCTGCTCAAATCATTTCAATTTTCGAGAGAAATTGCTTTGCGTATTATTTTCACATTGCACTTTGTCTTCTTTGTTTTCAATTGTGTTTCTGTTGAAAAAAACGAACTTCCACTAAAATGGATATAATTGTGAATATAAACGGTCTCACATGTCCAATTAAAATTGGGAATATGGGAAGCCACAAAATAAACATGGTACAGAAGAACCCTGGCCCTGCTGGTTTAAAATTATGACAGACTCTACCGCTGTTATGTGTATCGATTGCAGCACAAGTGCTCTTTATTATATATTACTAACGCAGCTACAAAGGAATGGGGGGAGGGGGGGGAGACACCCCCTGCTCCTCTTCAAAAGGTAGAAAAAGAAATATAACTTTCACAAGCGTAATAAACTTTTCTTCGATTGAGAGAGAGAGAGAGAGGGATATAGGGTTTGGAGTAATGCTTCCCACAGATGTTCTGATGAGAAAACTGATTGCTACCAAACTAAAACAAAATGCAAGTGATTAATATTTAAACATCGAAATCATCGCCTAAGAAGGCCAACGCCCATATTTTCCCCTTTTCTTTTCTTTAATAATTGATTAATTTATTAAATAAAGCCATTTTGCTTAGAAATGATTAACCTTTCTGTCAATAACATGAACTGAGACGTAATTTGATTTATGATTTAAAAGATCCTTAATTTGCTTTTCCCACTTTTTTCTATTTTGAGTTTTCGCTGCTCTTTAATTTGTATCTCGCGCATGACCGGATTTCGGCACACACCTTACCGACTTTCCCTATTTAAATGGAATTAACTTCGTACTAAAGTTAATGAAATTTGAGACAAGTGTCATGAGGAAATATCCAAGGTGGAATAATAATATATCTACAAAAATAATAACTTTCACAAGAGCAATTTAGAGCCTCTTGCACGAGTGCTCCGTTTCTCAAGCACGTGGCCATTCAAAGGGATTTTCAACAATGTTTCATCAAAAGGGAACCACACATGTGTTTGAATAGAAACACGCATATCGTTTGCCAAAATTTAATGAAAAGGATTGCAATCCTTTAAAAAATTTTTGGAATTATCCATTTAAACTCGTCTCATCATATTTGTCGAAGCGAGTAATGTGCGATGTTTGGCAACCTACCAAAGCTAGCGTCTCTAATTTTCTGCAGTTAAGTCAAAGGGCGTGACAGACAGACAAGTGGGTCACCCCAAAAATATTATTTGCACAGGGTTGGATCGCCACCTCTAAGGTGTAGAATAAGGTAGCATTACACTTGGTTCAATCGGGCTATAGAATGAAAGAAGGGGAGATGACGCTATGCTGTGCTTTAAATCAAGGATCGAGTTTAATGGACCGAAAGTGATGTTTGCCAATAAATGGAATAGGTATTTGGAAAATAATTGATTCAGGCGAATTGGGACTCGCTGTGACAAATAGACTCACTGAACCCCCGAAGACAGGAGAGAAAAAAACGTGAGGGAAAATCGCGCGCTTGCACAAAAAGGGGTTTAAAAAGACGTGTGCGCATGGACGGCGAAGGAGTTGATTTTCGGTTATTCTGTCAAGATTTATATTTGCAATACACTTCAACTCTCTTCACAGTTGCTAGGGATCAGTATAACAATGAAACTCTACTGAAAAACGGGTAAGTCAGAAAGTTATAGGAATACTGTGAATGCAGTTTGGGCTATTATTTCCTATTTTTTAGATTAAACCAGTGTTCGTTGAAATGGGGAAGTATACTTTGTCTCCTCCTTGTAAATGAGCAGAGCAGAGCAGAGTAGGCCTGATTACACCTACTGGAACTAGGATGGTTTCCTCATTAATCTACATTTAAATTGTAGCAAACGAAATGCATGTCTGGGAAAAGTTCGGAATTTGTCTATGAGGTAGGTTTTATAATTCAAGCGGCGTGCATTTCTTGGTTCGTGTTGAAAATATAATTATCTATTCTCAATCATACCAGTTATATATATATATATCATATACGAACAGGAGCGTGCTTGGATACACACCACACCAGGAGCGGACAAAGTAGGGAGTAGGACGTGTGTGTAAACCCTACTGTATGTCAAGCTGGAGTGTCCCAATAGCAGTTCATCGTTAATTTCTTAAATACACGTGTAAACATATTATCACCCTCATGCCAGTACTTCCCCAATCAAACGTGATCAATTATTATACATGCGATATCTGTTTTCTATTGAATAGTCTTGTCTTGTTCGACAAGACTTTTCTTGCTTTTTTACTGGCCTTATCCTAAAACAATGATACTTTACTATCATCAATGGAAATATACCTCTTCCATACGTTGCGTTCAACTACAGACGACAGTTATACTTGTGTTGACTTGTAAATTTTCTGCAAGTCACAAATGCTCGTTTCATTTAATACTGTGGAAGAAACTGAATAAAAAGGCTGAAAGCCTAGGTTATACATGCGAAGACGTCTATACAATTTGTTTTCGGAAGTATCAGCCATAATAGTCATATGACACAGTTATTAGTTCAATCAGAAGCTGGATTTCCTGACTACTATTTCCTTTCTACCGTTATTTGCCTTTTGCCGGTTCCTGTTGAAAGCAGAATGTTATCAGTGTAAGCCCTATGTACGTTTCCTGACAGCCCCTGCATGAGTTTTACACGTTAATGAATTAATATGTCTAAATAAGATAAATGACATTTTGTCTTGTTCCCAAAACCTCTCTCTCTCTCTCCTTCTCTCTTTCTCTCTCTCTCTCTCTCAGTCTTTAATTTCATGATCATAAATCTCCATTAGCTTGGTCTGACAAGAACCATTTTAACCCCGTTTAAATTGCTTTGTGAGTGATAAATGCTCTTTGGCCTTAAAAGGGCAAATCATTGTTTTAGTAAATCACCAGCTTTATTAACGGGCTTCCTGCAGCTGAACAGATTTGCGACATCTGTGAGAAGCGTTTATTTTCTAGAACAGGTGTACACATTTCTGGGGTATTCACCCAAGTCAGGACAAAGAAGGGAGCACCTTTTTTTAATTCATGCCCATCTCTCTCTCTCTCTCTCTCTCTCTCTCTCTCTCTCTCTCTCTCTCTCTACGTTTTCTTGTTATGTTCTTTCCTATTCCGTGTCTATTATATAATCTTGTCAGGCCCGTAGCCAGCATTTCAGAGGGGAGGTTCTTTTTATAAAAAAGTGGAACTTTTACCATAAAATCTTCACGTACTTAGATCATAATTTTCCCAGAGTGGACCTTTTCCCATTCCCAGCAGAAAGGGTGGTTCTTTCGAACCCCCCCGACCCCCACCCCCCACCCCCCGACTACGGGCCTGTTTGTTTTTCACTGTTTTCAGCTGGGAAACTTGTATTGGCCACCAACTCTCTCATCCCGGTCCACGAATATCTAGTTCCTAACAGTGCGAAGAGTGCCTTCTCCTAGAATACAATCTGTAGTAATGATATTGATAATGATAGCACAAAAAAACACCTGATGGACCTTGAACCGGTGATTCGAGTTTTATTTCAGGAACTCCTCTTTGGATTCACACCTTTGTTTGGTTTATCTGTGGGAAATCTTGTCCATATCATCCTAGCTGTCAGCGAGAAAAAATATTTTCAAGGGAACGTGAATGAGATCATGAGAGTATTTTTTGCGCGTACATTTTTCATGCCTTTTTGAATTTATTACCCCTTTCTTTGGAGAAAGATGTATTTGGAGCAGAAACCATTCCGTCCGTCGTTAAATTTCTTTAAAAAAACATCCAAACCACAAAACATTTTTGCTGGTTGTATATAAGAATTGTTTCGTTTTCCTCCACTTATAACCTTTTTATGAATGAATTTGCTGAGGAGTATGTTCATGTTCGACGTCCCTGTTTTAGACGGGAGAGGTAGCTTTTGTTTTTTGAGCCCTCCAACCTTTGTTTTTTTAGAAACAGCTGAGTTTCTTTGGCAAAACAACGGAGGAATCTTAAAAACGGGAGAAAATAGGAAGGAAAACATATTTGTGGATTGCTGATGAGAAAGTCCGACGACTAAAGCGTGGGTCCCGGTCGGGTCAAGTCGGGCTTACGGAGCTCCTTGTCTTATCTGAGGGACAGAACGCAGATCACTTGATTTCCATGCTGGGTGGAAGTACCGGTGATATTTAAAGGCGGGAGACTCAGGAAGAGATCAGTATGCGCATTGACAGGTAAGTTTATGGCACTGCATGACATGATGGACGATTATCCGTGCTTATAAATGTGCGTGGTTGTAAGAAGGTGAGTGGGTCTCTCTCTCTCTCTCTCTCTCTCTCTCTCTCTCTGTGTGTGTGTGTGTGTGTGCGCGCGCGCGCGCGCGTGTGTGTGCGTGAGAGAGAGAGAGAGAGAGAGAGAGAGAGAGAGAGAGAGAATAGCATTCCCTGTTATACTAGGCCTTACAGCATGAATTGTGTCTATTCTACCTGTTTTAGCTATTTCTTTAAATTTCTTTTATGATAGAAAGAAGTCTTGAAGAGCAGCATTAACCCTTTTTTGTACTAGTAATGGGAAATTAGACAAATAAGTAAAATCGTCAGTCAAACCGCCAGGCTAATGTCCGTTGCAGCATCGTCTGAGAAGAGTTTTTACATGCAAATAATATATGTTATCTAGCGCTAGAATTAGTATTATCTTTTCAGATATTGATGTGCACGATGATTTAAATCTTAGCCTACATGACCAACTAAAAAAAGGTCTCAAAGAGCGCAGACCCCCACCAATACAACTCAGTTTTCATGGATAATTAATTAATTAATTATTCAATAGAGCACCACCGAAATCCTGAACTATCGTAAAATTTTATCAATTTCAATCCATTACTTTTTAAGTTGGGTTGTGAACTAACAGACAAAAAAAGACAATTAGAATCATTAAATCATTTACTTGGCGGGGGTTAAAATAGAGTCGCTGCTTGTATCTCAGTAGGCCTACGTCAAATTTTATCATGTTTTCTGTCCTACTCAGCAATGTCAAATGTGAATCCAGTATTTTATTTTTGATACAGTCTTAAGACAGGATTTGTAGAAATCGCACACAAAAAAGTAAACATGATATAAAAGGGGAAGCAATATCAGACATCAATGATCGACAAAGAAAGCGAATCTTTGATAGCTCCTATCTACCACACTCAACAAATGATAACCGACGCGGTAGACCAAAACCCGAAACAATTATATCTATAAATTGAAAGTAATCAGGCGACATTTTAGCTAAACCGCACGGTTATTTTACATCGCATAATAAAACCGGAGTCTCGTGCGAGACACATTATTTTTAGAAATTAAAATTTATGACAGGAAGCGATTGTGGTTACTGGAAAAGAGGTAATTTCCGCACTGCTTGGATAGCCTATCATCACGGTATTTGTAAACAATATTTGATAGCCTTTGTCACAAGTTAAAAATGTTTATAAGGTTAGAATAGTGTTCAGTGTATTGTTCAAAATGGGTCTGCTTTTACGTTGAGCGGCTGTGTCCGCAGTGTTGTGGTTTCTCCTTGCTTTTTAGAAAGAATAAGAAAGAAATAAAAATGCTAATGAAAGGCTACAAAAATATTCCTCTTTTAGATAGGCCTATATAGGCCTAGGCCTAAAGGCCTATAGATGCGGAAGACTTGATCTTTGTCGTGAATTTCAGTATAGGTCTAATCTAGGATGCGTTACAGGAGAGAAGGAGAAACAAAGTAAAACGAATGCCTTAGTCTTCAAAGAAAAACAAAGGTTTTGGCGTCTCTTGTCATATGACTTGTTCAGAGTTTTTCGGGGAGAACAACAAAGGCATTTCTTCTTACACGATGCATTCCCATTCCTGTTAAATTCAATTTGATGTCACTTTTGTGAAAATCATTCAAATTCATAAATTTCCTTGTTACTTATAACACAGTATGGCACGAATTAAATATTCTTTATGGCATTATATATTTTCCTTTCGCCCCTTGCCCCAAGTGCGGAGTGAACGCCATATTAACAGAAATAGGTCAATGCAATGTCAAGTCAATAGTGAACGTTACTCACTGCAAACCGCGCTAGTTTAAACATCTGCCTGTGGTGGCATATACCTTTATGTGGTGCTAACAGCTGTAATATTAGGTTGCTTCTTTGGAGGACAAAGACTTTAGCAAAAGTCGAGTGGTATCAGACAAAACAGAGGTATTCTGCATTAGAACCAGCCGCGACACAGACACAGACAGTCGATCCTGCGAGTGCGATGCCTACATTGGGTTGTCGGCTTGGTAAGTTTCTTCATCCAAAGTCGTGATCTCGGCTTCTTTTTATTGAGAAATTTCAAATTATGTCACTTCATGTTTATATCTCTGTTATTACATGGACAAGGGACTGTGACAGGTTTTGGATATCTTCATTGTTTTCACCGTTCACGCAGCTGCGCAGACGCCTATGTTGATGTTTGGTTACAGTGCTACATTGTATAACAATTGTATCTGTATACAAATGGGCTGGTTTTGAAAACACCCCATGGGATGCGTACTGTTTTTTCTTCTTTTTATTTGCAAGTGATGTTAGATTTTCAACCATTTATACTGCTTGCATTATATATTGTCATCTGCTTCAGGTGGATGAGTAACATAACTTTACCTCCAGGTATATTAAAAAACATTGATTGTATTTACATTATGTTCTGTATCTGTATCTGTCCATATACGTCAGAAACCACTACTGGTGTATGATAGGGGACCTATGATAGACGGGGAGAAGATGTTTGTTCATTCTTTGTGTTTTGAGCACAATTGACTTAAAACAAGAAGCAATTTGGAGAACTTTTTCAGTGATAACCCAGAAAATAACATAATTATTACAAATACATATTAAATATATATATATATATATATATATATATGTATATTTATACATTTTTAGGTTTATGATAATATGAGGGCTTATTAATGATAATCTCCAAAAGAATAAGCTGTTAGTTTTTCTGGTGAGTGTTTACCATGCTTGGTGTTGTGACAGTTGAACCACAGTGTGGTATGAATGGATGACCTCTAGCTGTGGTTTGACCTTTGATGAACTCTGACCTTATGTTCCTATTGAGCTTCTATTTATTGTTGGTGAGCTGTATGAGTGTGTGTTAATTATTAAATAAAAAGTTAGAAATTGAAAATAAATGAATGAGTATCAAGTAGATAAATAAATGAAAATTCTGGTGTAGGATTTGATGAGAAATTTTAATAGAGTGGCTTATGATTGCCTCTAATACATGAGCCATTTTATCCTTTTTTCTTACACTCTAAAACCATGTCTGCATATACCCAGCATAGTGACAATAATTGGTGAGGATGTAGCCCCTTTACTTGGCTACACAACTGCTTTATACCAGTGGTATTTTATTTTAATAAAAAAAAGTTCCACAATATGTGCATGCTTGGGCCGAGATTTTTTAAAAAGTTACATAACATGCTGCCAGTTTGGATGGGTAATGGAAGATAAGCAACATATTGACAGAGTTGATGTAAAAATTCTGATTTAGTGTTATTTACGCTGCATACAAAGCCATCTAATTTATAACAAACTAGACCAGTTATGAGCTATCTGCATTGACATGATGTGGGATTACAATGTTGATATGAAGGCTCTGTGACCAGATAGTTAGTTCTAAAGCAAACTGAATTATGAGTGTCCACTTGAGCTATAAGAACCAGGTCGAAGTAGGATTTGTGTGTCTGTGTGTGTGTGTGTATGTGTGTGCGTGTGCGTGCATGCATGCGCATGTGTGCAACAAAACTGTGCATAGGTAGAGAACTTGATAGCAGCTGTGTATGATAACCGAATATGGTTTAGCTAGAGTTACCAGGTACAAAACAACTGGATTAGTTGGGGGGTGGTGTGGGGTAGAACTATGTACTAGTAGTTTTTCTCATCACCTTCATGGTAAGGTAGAAACGGGTAAGGTAAAATAATAATAGGCCACACCTGCTGGTAGTTGTGGGTCCCCTCAAGTTTTCACAATGCCAGAAATGCACTAGGATCAGCTCATTGGTATGCTTATATCACACTCTCTGTTACAATTTCTTTTTGGTGAAGGGAGGGGGGGGGGGGCGATATAATGGATATGTGGATTGACCTAAGTTTCTTTCAGCTGGATCATGCAGACTGTTTTCATTTGGATGATTCTTGAAGATTTTCTGACAGATTTTTTTTTTTTAATCATCATTTTACCTGTGACAGGGAATTCAACAGTTTTTAAAGCTACAATAAATGTTTTATTTGATAAAAAGAACATGCCTCCAAAAAGAACCCCATTATTATGTTGTGTCCTTGTTCACAGGTAGTGTAAAAAAAAGTCATTACAATTTCAAGTTTACATCTTCTTGAGGCTATTGTACCTCCCCTTAAAACATTTTTGAGAGAAATGAGCAAGTTATGATATTTAGTTAAACATGTGAAGATCTCTGCTTCTTTACTGAAGTTTTGTCAGGGGAGACCTTATAATTTCCAGTTTACATTGGGGCACCAGGAGATAAGCTCTTTGATATCCTAAATTATTTGAAGAAGACTAAGTACACAAGGGGAACAAAAGGAACATCAACAGGGCAACCTGAGTATTCGTAATTACCATCTTTGTACTGCGATGATCTGCTTATCCATTTACCTGCAGTCATAATGTTGTCAGATTTGATAAAACGGAAGAAATTGTTCTGTTACAGAGAAGCGTGACTGGCTCGTTGGAGAGTTGATGAAAGGATTACTGTCACTTGTTGTCAGGGGGATTCAGTCCGTGTCCAGCTAATCCTTTATTTTACTGGCAATTTTAGGTCAAAGATCAGCAATTTTTCACCAGTGACTAAGAATCTATTTGGTGTCTACTGCTGAATGAAGGAATGTTGCTGTGGACATTCGGAATTTATTGAGTACTGAAATGTAGAAATTGATACAGATGTCTGACTGAGAATGAAACTGAACACTAAAACATATTTTAAAATTGGAAGTTAAATTTAATTAAAATGTTTTCATAGATTAGGTTTCATGCACATTTTGGAGCATTTCTGTGTTAAAGTGAATAATTTTTACTGGAAAAACAAAGAAAAATACTTTGTTAAATTAAACGAAATCCAACTGCTTGTCTTACAGCTTCTTCATGAACAACCGTTTGATTACAAATAGTTTTGATAAAAATATTTAACAAATGTCAGTGACAATAATGGAGTTTAATCCTGGCAGTGTAGATCTAACATATATGGTACTAATATGCTGATTATCATAATTTGCCCAAACTTTGTAATTATGACATGAAGTAATGATAGAATAGGCAGAAGGGGTGATCTCATCATTATTGGGCCTGGACATCCTGAAATCAAGTTAAAAAAAAAAAAAACTCCACACTATGTAACAGCTGTTGTAGGATAACAAAGTTAGCAGAAATGAATGAAAATCTCCCAGTTTCTGCTCATATTAGTCATCATGCATACAAAGAAGGGAGACCTCCCACAGATGATGGCTCTGAAAAAGGCTTGAGGAATCACCATGTAGTGTTGTTGTGATGCTTTATTTTACTTGCAGATTGTTTATGCCTAACTATAATAATTGGGTGTTGACCAACATAAAGCAGAGGTTTGGCAATATTACTAGAAGTTTATATCAGCAGTATGAGAGATAGCTTTTTTGTTTCTTTCTTCAGACAGTCAGGAATTCCGTTGTGCAATCTGAAACCAGTTCTGCTGAGACATGACTTATTATGGACAAAATCATTTCTTCAAATTCTTTTCAGTCATCTCTTGTCACATTGTTCAGCTTAATAGATTTCAGGCTTGTTGATAATGCCCAATGCTATCTCGGGTGTCAAGACCTTCAATGAACTTATTTGACTACGTTTCCAGATAGAAGAGCGTGGGGAGAAAAAAGCTTTGCCTTTTATCATTTGGTGGGAGCTGTCCCTTTTAGGAGGGTAATTGCATTGTGCTGTTGTCGAAAGGACTAACTGTAAAATTTGATAACATTCAATTAGGAATGCACTTTGTGAGTGAAGCACTCTTAGAGCGTCTTATTGGGATGTTAACTAAAAAAGGGAGGGGGAAAGTACCGTAAAATTTTTACTGGTGTCATATGGGATGTTCAGCAAAGAGGGAATTCATTTTGTCTATTTATTATTATTACTATTATTATTATTAATTTGTATGTCTGAAGACAGTTACGTACTCAAAATGTAGACTTACGATGTCAGAGGTTATTGGTCGGGTGTTTGTGTATGTTTGAAGGAGGGAGGGGATTTTAAACTATTATGCTAGTATGTAGAAAAGGGGGAAAAGCTTATGCTTCAATTAAAACCCCAAAAATATAAACTACCACTGCAAATAGTCTCTCTCTCTTTCTCTCTCTCTCTCTCTCTCTCTCGTGTGTGTGTGTGTGTGTGTGTGTGTGTGTGTGTGTGTGTGTGTGGATGAGTGGCTGAAACTAGTTTAATGGGTGCAATGTGAAAAATTTGTATCTAAGTAAAAAATAAAAACTGACAAATATCACAAAATTTGGAGGCTGCTTCACTGCTCCTCTCTCTGACAAAATTGAAAAGAAAAGTGTCGATAAGAGTGACAGAGATTTAGGACTTAAAGTGTAATGGAAATTGGAGACAGGGAAATTTAGGATGGCAATTAGCAGCTGGTGAGTGTGTGCTTTACGGGGCCTTATCCATGTTTGGGTCCCAAGGTAAATATGCCTCTTCAGTAGTGAAGAATGACTGGGGCTCTAGTCTTATCTCTCTTATTACTGTGTGCTACTGGTGCTGCTGTCATCATGTTTTACTACTCTCTGATCTCTGGATATCCCAAGTGTCTGTGTAGAAATGCTGCTATCAGGCAGAGGTGACTACTTTCTCACTACACTGGTGAGCCAGGAGCAGGATAAAGGAGATCATTACAAATGTTCTCTCTCTGGTAACCATCCATCTTGTGTTTTTCACACATTGAGAAATGTTAGCAAATTTGCTAATTATGATTTAAACAAATGCCAGTCTCACTGATTGAAAAACATTAAGTTAACCATTATTTGAAAATTGATATTTGTTAGCACATTATAACTATGTTTTTGTAAGTTGGAGGGGTACGAATCCAGGAAGGACAAGAACTGCACACATGTGACACCAAATAGATGTGGACCATGATATACTGATATGGTTTATGGACCCATAACTTTAGAGTATTATTATAAAGATAACACATTTAACTGAAGTACCAATGCTTTTATTTGTTATTATTAACCTGCGTATGTTGACTACTTGGTTATCCAACCTAAAAAAAGGAAAAGATAAGAAATCCATGTTCCTCCCCTCTTGATAACACATCAGTCTATGAGACATGACAAGTATGAAACTGGAAGTAGGGAGAAACCTGGCCCTCCAAACTGCTTTATGTATAGAAAACACCAAAAAAGGAGTTTTTGAAGTGGGTTTTGAATGTTAAAGTATAAAGTATTCACACTGGTTGCTTGTATAAAAGTGGGGGGTTGCTGTGATCGGGACAATTAGCGAGTGGCAAGTGCTTCGGGAGGGCTGCAGAGAGAATGAATGCATCTGGTAGACTAAGTGCTGTATTTTTTTACTGTGTTGAATTGAAGATGTTACTTTGAAGGATACTGTGGTTTTTTTACCCAAAATTTGAGCGGACTTTTTTTCTCTTGCAAAATGTTGTGGGTTTTTATGGTGAAAATCTAGGTTAACAGGGTAATGTGGCATATTTCAGTGACTAAAGCAAGTAGATAGCAAGTTTGGGTTTTGGAAGAAAAATGAAACTGAAACTTTACTGTGGGAAATTACCATTATGTTTGTGTTGCAACATAAAAACATTGCAGTGAACAACATAAGCTGGAATTGGCAAAGTCAGACGTTAATAACCTGCAGAATTTCTGACAATATGCTGCAATAGCCCAAGGCAGTCTTTGGAAATTAGGATTATCTTTTACAACTAACTGATGTGACATAAATACTTTGATAGGAATCTGAACTGAAGGATTATCTGGAGAAAAGATTTGCAGGGTTTATGAAAGTGAAATTTGGATGAAACAGCATTGAAAACATGACATTGAAACAGCTCCATATGAATCTGAGTGGTAAAAGCAAGAGTCTTATAAGATAAAAATATTGCTGGGAGTGGAAAGTGAAATTGTCATTTACAAAAGATTTTAAAGACAACTAGAAATATGCATGGTTATTGTGCAAATTGTTGACTAATAACCTAGGTAACTTAAAAGAAAAATTGGTGGAATTTGTAAATCAGTTTATTGACAGTCTTGAAAAAAATCTTTGAAGCAAGGAACTTTGCATTATCTGGTGGAAAAAAATGAACAGAATCAGGGAGCACTCCACAGTGAGAGGAGTCCCTCCAGGGGGCAGCACCCAGAGAGAGAACAAGATGGTCATTTTGTATTGCAGACCAGGACATGTGGATTTAAATGGGAGAAATGTGTAAGGAACCAATCATTTTTTTGTTTGTTTGTTTGTTTTGTTTTTGCTTTGAATGGCTTATCTATGAAAAAAACTTCCTCAATTTCTTTCGTTTTTTCTCTTTGCTTTGCTTAGATTACTTAATGTTAAAATGTTGGAATTTTGTTTTTGCTTTGCTTACTTCCTCTTATTTTTGTGATGTTTTTATTATTATTATTAATGAAAGTATTATTATAAGTCAGCATATCAAGGGTGTTATCAGGTTAAAATGGTGGACATCACCATAGAAATTAATACTTTGCTTTTTATAAAATAAAGTTACTTTGTAGAATTTTTATTACAGCACTAGTACTAATTAAAAGTAGGCATACATCAGTGCTGGCACATTAACTGGCATGCACACACTCTTTTTCTCTTATCTCTCTTCTTTTTCTCTTGCTTTTTTGTACTGATAATAAGTTTCCAAACTTCTTCAAATAGCATTGAGTACACATGAAATTGATATCGACTTCTGGCAGAACTACACATGTAGTTTACTTTTGATGCCTCATTTGCAGTAAATATTTGACAATAAGAGCCTAGATGTTGTTACCAGAGTGTGCTTTGTTGCATTTTGGCTTTGTTAAGATTTACTCATGCATTGCATATAACAGTCGAAAAGACACCAAGGGGAAATAGATGTGTTTCTCTAGTATAAGGCAGGGAAAAGTAGTTTTCCCACCTGGTCAACAGGGAACACTGCGATTTACAGCCAGGTTCCAGTTTTATGTTAATTTAATCCTTGTATAAAAATAAGGAATAAAGAAAAAATGTCTCACTTCATTTAATTTCATAGTTTCAGTTTGGAAGTCTTGTCAGGCTGGATAATGAATGACTTCGATTTATTATCCTCATTAATTAAAGAACATTAACTATAAATGGTTATAATTAGCTATTCAATGATGTTCTCCATTAAGTTAAATCTGTCTGGCCAGTACAGCGAATTAATGTATTTCATACAAGTAACTGACTGGTTTTACAAACAAACTCAAAGTCCGAGCATATTGGTCTGGTCTTCAACTTTGTAGACTTCCATTGCAATCCACTACAATTTAAAGTAACTATTTCAGTCATTTCTTTCATATAAAGCTTTATACAAGGTATCAGTATTTCATTGAAGTGAATTGTCGCTGGTGAAAGTAGACTGAACATTTTTGTCCTAAGTGAAGACTGACTTATCTTTCTCTCCAGGTCATCATGAAACAAAAAATGAAAGGAAGGAAATAATGAAACAAAATTGTGTTATCTCTTTAAGTTACTGTCTACTATTTCAAACTATATGGCAACATTTCATTTTCTTGGTTTGTTGGAGTGGCAATTATTTGACTTGTCTACTCACATTATATGCATCTTTAAGAATTCGGTCCCATAATAAACCTTCAGAGCTTTCTTTTAAAGCTGGCTCATGTCTGAGTAATGATCCCCTCTAATTTTTTTTTCACTCCTCCCGTACCCTGACAGTGGGGAAGTTAAAACATCATTTGTAAAACCTTAAGTGATGGCTGCTTAGCACATGGCTAGACATGTTGAGATGTCTTGTCATCAATCAACATATAAATAGGCATCTTCTGTGATCACTGGCATTAATTGCCCTTGTTGAGGAGACCATTCCCAGTTTACTGTCAAACCACAGTCCAAACCACAGTTCATAAGTTATAGTGCTTTGTTTTGTTGTTTAGTCATATGATAACCTTCTTACCTGGTAAGATTGCACTTTATCTTTTCTATGTACTGATAAGGATTTATAGTCATTGTGACAGAAGAGGATATAGATATCTGCACGTCCTTGATACTGCGTAACAGCAGTGGGTGATCATCTTTAAAAGTCTGCCAAAATATTCCAATGCGTTGGATTACAATGGGGTGCTTTCATGTGAAAGGGGATAGATATTTTTTATTACAATGAACAATTTTATGTTTCCAAACATTGCTGTGTATTTTAAACTTTTTAATTCTTAGCCGAAAATGACACTAAGACCCCATTCCCACAGATTTTAGATCGATCTATCCCTGTGGGGAGTCTCACTAGATTACTGTCAGCTTAGCAGGCTTAAGTGTCTGTCTCGCCTACTAAAAGCTGTAAGGGGGTAATTAACTACCGTGCGCACTCGGCTGACATCAATTTAGCGTGAAACCCCAGGGAGTTAGGTCGATCTAGATGGATCGATCTAAATCTATGGGAATGCAGTCTAAAACAGCACTTTAATCTGGGACATAGACATACCACTCTGTTTTGCAAATTTATATTATGGAAAAGAAAGCTCCCAGAATAGTATTTTCATGTTTTTTGGTTATCTCAGGATCACTTACGGAACACACACCAGAAAAAAACAAATATTGCTTTTCATCTCAAATTTTGATAGCTGACGAAAATGGGTTGATGTGCATAACCATCGTTTCCATTTTCAACTTTAGTACAAAGTATGATCTCCCATACTTTTGAAATATACAAATCGTTCAGTTTGGGGATTAAAATACCTGAAATATACTCCGCTTTTCATAAAACAATGTGGAAGGAAATCCTGTCATCTGAGCGTGTAATCATAGATGTTATGACCCAATCCTGTTCCATTTCCTTCAGACACACGACAGCTAAACCATAGCTAGTGCGTAGTTTCGTTTCCCCATTCAGATTCGACCCAGGGACATAGCGTAAATAGTGGAGATTTCCCATGATGCCATAATGACCCGGTCACATAGATGTTAAATGAGACAATTTAAATTAGCTATACCTGGTCCCCACTTTTTGGAGTGTAACTCGCGTAAAACAATTTCTTGTCATTGCTATTTTACTGCTGATACAGGATCACAGCATGCGTTCCCAACTCTTTGAAGTTAAGTATACTCTTCCCTGATAGTTCTTATGTGTTTATTATTACATTTTTCATACTTCATGAATATAAAGCAAAATACAATGCATATTCTAAGCGGAAAGCATGCGCACGAGAGACAATTTCATGTCATCGCTGTTTAACTGCCGATTCAGGATTGCTTTCCCAACTCTTTGAGGTTAAGTGTACTCTTTCGTGATAATTTTTGTATGCGTTTAATGTAACATTTTCTAAAAATTTTAAATATTAAGTAAAATATGGTGCATAGTCTAAGCAGAAAGCGTGCTCACGTGATCGGCGCCATGTTGCCCATGTCCCAATGTTGTTACCCAGTATCGTGGATGTGCATATATATATATAATTACCTCCATCTTCAGAAAGTGATGGTGGAAGTGTACTGGTAGAGGGGAATTCAGTGAGCTTTTGCCACAAAAGGTATTTTCTTCAACAGCCAGGTTTTCAATAGAGAAAAGCCAACCATCCAGCCATCAGTTACCCAGTAGTTAGTTGCCTTAGATGACTGCTGTTATTTTCATATCACTTTAATGTCTAATTCAATTTTGCATTGGCTTGATTTGACAGCCTAGAATATTTACAAAACGTACCTTGATGTACCTAGATATTTTGCGGAGTCAGGAAGATACAATAATGATAGTTTAAGCCAGCCAGAGGCGCATGCGCTGTCCTAATAAGTAGTAAAATCCACAGAGGGTCACTGACACCACATACCAGAATGAACCGGGTGAAACCAGTCTTGTTCTAGTTTTTATGAATGATGTACCGTAGATTGTATATATCCTGTTAAGACTGGTTTATTTCACAGTGATTCACTGAATGGTTCATACACAACCAAAATCAAGAGAAAATTTCATTCTCCCATTTTTTTATATTTCAAAAGCATTATTTCAGTTATACTGTTGATCCCAGAGACAGTTCAGTTTGATGTTTCGTCTACACAGTAAAATGTGACTCGATCTTAATTTACTGTATGGAGTCAGCATTTCATCTGACAAAAATTGTGAAAGACCTTTGGTTTTTTGTATAATGTATATTTTGTCTTACTTTGTAGAAGTTGTTCAATATATATTATGTTTCTGTATAGTGAACATATTTTTGAAAAGTCCATTTTGTTTCCATATTTAGCTACAGTTTTAACACTGAACAAGACAACATGAAGATTATGATAGAGTTTTATGAATCAGTTAATTTCAGCTTTAAGCTTACATTATCTTTTTTAATGATAAATATAACATATTGAGTTTTTTTCCTCTTTTTATAGGACCTGATCTGCAGTGTAATTGCCTACACCTGTAGAGCAGCATATTCAACCATTTGGTCAGTTTGATATTTTTTGAAACAATTTAAGAAAATAATACATTTAAGTTGCAAAATGATTTACAGCCTTAATATGTTTAGACGTAAAAGGAAGGATAATGATAAAAGAGAAAAAGAGGTTAACATTAATGAACTAAAAATATTAAACACACACACACACACACACACACACACACACCTGAAATCAATATAAAACTTAAAAAGCTTTTTCGTGATTATGGTCATTATACAAGTACATGCAGAAGTAATGGGAGTTAAGGTCACACATCTTTCCATCCATCATAAATGTAAATATCAACTCTCACATTTTAACTGCTGTCACTGTAGTGCATACTTTTTGTTTGTGTTGAAGAACCATCGCATATGCACTCTGTTTGAGACCTTGGAGACAGTTTGAATATAGCTTAAGGCCAGGACAGGTTTCTTTTTCAACATTATTTATATTTGTAAGGATGGATTTTATTTATTTTTTATTACTTTAATAATACATGGTGAGGGTGATAAGAGAAGGTGCAGTGAAAATGATATTCACTGTCATTGAAAAAAAATCATTTGGGGGAAAGTATGTGGGAGAAGGATTACGGTTAATTTTAATATGTGTTTTCTGAGTTAAAAAGCTCAAGTGGCGAAAAACATCTTTCGTGTATATATATATATATATATATATATATATATATATATATATATTTTTTTTTTTTTTTAGAAATTGGTTGCAACTAGAATACAATTTCAGGCTTGATATAAGTAATAAAAACATATAGAAAAAAGTAAGTATCTCCTCATCCCCCAACCTTCCTTACTTGTGTTTTATAGAGATAAGGGCAATTTTACTCATAACTTTACCACAATATCTTTGATAAGTAGCAAGAAGTGGGAATTAAGATCAAGAAAGAAAACACAAGTTGAACTTCCTTTTTGTGCACAAATTTCAGGGGTGCAGTTTTGTGATATGACAGTAAAATTGGGCATAACTGGAATGTTCTGGTAAAATCTTCAACAAGAAAACAGGTTTTGTCCTATATACGAGAATACATCCACATGATTCATTACACTTTTGAGTTCTACATAAAAAAGTAATTTTTAAGAGTTGTGTGAAAAAAGGTATTTAAACATATATATTCTGTGTAGGAAGATTCCACAGTTGATAGTTGCACTATTTAGTGTACACATAATAGTATCATTACACAGTCATAATTGAATGCTGTGGGCAGTGAGGTGAGGAAGGGCAGCCAAGATGCCTAACTTCATGTAATACTAGAAAGAACTATTCTGTCTCCAGGTAATGTATATATATTACTAGGTCTTCTTCAGTGTTGGTCAAATTAGGCTGTGTTCACATCTGAGCCAGGTTAATTTCCATTGTCTGGATATAGTTAAACAGATTACCCAGGTGATGAAGGGACTCTAGTCACACCTTAGATTTTTCAAATCCCAAATTAAACATCCTATGTTATCTCCTATGGGATTTTGATGACTGTAGACTTTTTCTGAAGTCTTAGTCTTAGGTCCTCCTGTCCAACCTAGGACATTGGGCGGCAAACTTTTTCCTTTCTGTAGTCAGCTGATGAAATTGCAACCAAAGCATAAAAACAACTAGTCTAAACAATAACAACAAAGAGAGCCTGTTTGTTGTATGCTGCTAAAGGCAAATTATTGCAACATCTCAAAACTTATTCCTTTAGTTTCCCATGGAAACCCCGGATTTCGGAACACTGGCAGTCACTCTCTCTTTCTCTCTCTTTCTCTCTCTCTCTCTCTCTCTCAGCAGCCACAGAAACCACTGTATACATGATTTCAGCTGGTATCAGCTCACTATGACCCAGTGTGCTGGGGAGACCAGGTGAAGAGAGGTGCTGTTTGTATTTAACGTCTTTTGTCACTTGTTGTTTATTGATAAACATACAAGACACTGCATGGAGAGAGCAGTCAAGTAGTACAGTGACACTAGGGCACTATTAGCCATGAACAACTGCCACTCTTGACTTCAGTTTGATACTTTGGTTTGGGACCCCGCAGTTAGACCACAGTCTGAATTCTGACTTAGGCAAAGTGAGGTAGGTGGTGGGTAGGTTCCAAAAAACATTTTTTGAAAAATTCCGTGTATTGCAGTTTTATGGTATATTTATGTTAGTCATATTTTTGTCATGAAGTGAAGTTTTTGCCCCCCCCCCCCCCCCCCCCCGAGGTATGATATTGTTTTCATGAGTTTCCCTTGAGAGAAGATCAAGATTGTGAAGACTGTTAAGATTAGAGAAGAAATCATGTGGGTTTATCCCTGGCATAAAGATTGAAGTTTCATAGTGGCCATTTACTAGATAGAAAACTTAAGAGTTTCTATATAAACCGTAGTTTATTTTACTTTTTTTAATTTTAAGCTTTAAATTAGTAGAAAAAAAGCAAGTTCTGAGGGTTGACAGAAGTGCCAAGAAAAGTATTTAGAAAAAATAAATATGTTTACATGGGTAATCTCTCCGCTTAAAGGAATTCAATTCATTGTAAGAGATAAGTTCACTTTAAACATTTTAAATTTGTACAACAGGATAAAATTACCTCTAGATGCTTTTAGTCTTTATCAAGTCTGATGTGAGTAGAGATTTCAACTTCTAGGGTCAGGGATGTCATGTGTACCTGTATGTCGAATTATATTCATGATGAGAAAATATTTGATTGGAAATATTTGTTCTGTTTAATGATTACTCTTTTCATCTGTGTAGTTTTTCATTTTTGCCACGCTTTGCACCAACGAAGTGTTTAAAGTTCAACAACGTCATTTCTAAGCAAAAGGCTTATCCATGAGTACTATGTACGACTGATAATGAAGAAACAGAGGATCAAGTCTGTAAAAACGCAAATAGCACGAGCACATGTGTTGCGGCCATTTTGTTGTGTAGGGGTATTACGAAAACGAAAACGAGACTGTACATTACATCATTCAGGAATCCCCCAACCTCAGCCAGTCACAAAATAGAATTTGTGAGTGAAACTGAGGTTAATAAATTATGTATAATTACTTGGAAACTCCCCGAGATTTTCACCCCATCTCTCTTTTTGAATGAAGTAAAATATATCGTCCAGAAAAGAAACAACAACGTATTCCTTATATTTACACATTCCCAGTCAGTTTGAAAACTCGCCGGACATAAGGTCCGACGATACAGGATTTTTTATCGGACCTAGACGAAATTTGCCAGGCATGTCCGACGGTCCGACGCCTTTCGTAAAGTCTGGTTTATCTTTAAATTAGTTAATAAAAAGAGTCATTCTGTGAAAGAAGCTTCCATGTTTGTTTGGCAACTGTTGCTTAAATCTACAGTGTCCTCTCCCCCCTCAATCTTAAAGATAATTAAGACCCTCCTCAGCATATGACTTTTAAGTCACCAAATTCTGGTACATGACCCTGGTTATAATCTTGACTACACCTGGACATGACTTAAGATATAGTTACTTTTGACAAATTGGACGTTTAGATTTAGGCTTCGTTCACATGCAATGTCTATTTTCTAAATTCTATTTTCTATTCGCGCTATCTTATGATCACGGTCTGTGTCCTGAATATCCCGCCGCGTAATTACTGGCAGCGCGAGCCAGTTACTTATAGTAACTTA
>NW_019773892.1:612026-642022 GCF_001039355.2 Lingula anatina | reverse complement strand
ATCTCCTTTTCATCTGTTGAGGTCGCTTTCAACTGCTTCTCAAACTTAGGCTTTCGTCTGCCAGCATTGGTCTTGCGTTGCCTGTCTGGTGGTTTACCAATGACTTCAGTTTGGCAACTGCCCTTCACCTGCTTTAAGAAATAATAAATAAATAGATTAATAAAACTTTTTTTATTATTATTTTTTTTATGTTGTCTGTTTGGTTGTTTACCATGTACTTAAGTTGGGAACTTCCGTCCTTCCCCGTATCAAAACTTGTTATATATATTTTTCAGACATTTAAAAAAGGTTTTCTGATAAAGATTATAATATGACCAATTACAAAATTTACTTGTAATATAAGAAAAAGATGTAACAGTTGCAAAACTGCTTAAATCACATTTAGATTGATTGATTCCTACTTTCTGAAATACTTACCGTATTTTCTTTTTCGTTGTTGACCTTAGTTGTAAAATCAGGCTCTGGCTTCTTATGAACTTGCTTTTCAGCATTTGGTGCTGTGAATTTCTTCTTGGGCATGCCTGATCTCCTTGGTAAAACATCAGGCTCCTTTTGTTTTTCTTTCTTCCCTTTCAGTTTCTTCTGCTGTAGGAAAAAATAGTTAATTAGATGAATATATATGAATAAAAGCTGCAATTTTAACATTCAAAGTTGCACGTCTTGTTGTCTACCAATTGCTTCAGCTTGAATGTGGCCTATATCAAAATGGTAACATATTATTCAGGCAATTTAAATTTAAAAAAGGCATTGCTATGTTTTAAAACCTGAGAGGTTAACATCATAAAAAAGCTAAGTGTCATATTTAATACATACACTTCATGTAGTAGTTGCCTTCTCTTTTAAATTTCATTTACTTATCTTATTCCATTTCATTTACTGATTATGGATATCTCACCTTGTTTTTGATTTTGTTCATGAGTTTGGCTGTGAACTTCTTTTCACTTAGGAGACGTGCAGCCACTGACTTCATTGTGGATTCAAATGTCTCCTCACTACAGCCTGGTCCCATCAGTGAAATGCTGGAGTTGACTTTCTGTTCAATACACACGCCTGTTGAGTTTGCTTTGGGATGCTTAATAAAATATATCATTTCAACACTTAATGGTTTTATAAATTAAAGTACATCAATACTTATCGATAAACAATATGAGTAAGAATATACATCTAACTTTTAAGAGGTTTCAACAATATAAGCCCAGGCTCCTGATTATACAAAAAAATAACTTTTTTGTTTTCTTTTTTACTTCTTGATAACAAAAACTTAAATCACACAGCGATTAACTTATGACCATGCATCTATGCATTTAAATTTTAAATTTAAGTTCAAAAGCCCCCTTACTTTATCATCTTTTCTGTCTTCAGTTGAGTTGTTATTCCTGATCTTGACCAGGCGTAGATGCCTCAACATTCCCATCTGAATTACAGGCTGTATAAAAACACACAAAGTAAACGTCTATATATATGCTATATAAAAAGAGAGAGAGAGAGAGAGTTTATGACCAACAACATTTGCTGAATAAACAGACT
Source organism: Lingula anatina (assembly GCF_001039355.2). The sequence goes on along the minus strand of NW_019773892.1, from coordinate 640,495 downwards.
TTTATTTCGGCGAAACATTTAGTTTCATGCCCAACTTTGTGAAACTGTTAATTAATCTTACTTGCATCCCATAATTCCCTGTCCTCTGCTTCCAATAATATCCACCATTACAGAATAAAGTGGCTAGTGCTTAATACCAGTTGACCTTTCGGTCTTTTTGCGACATTACGTTATATTATATTCTCAGAGGCCTTTAATCATTTTTGGCATAGTTGATATGAAATTACTTTTATGCAGTTTAGGTTCGCATACATAAATACATACTTTGGTCAACATGGCTGAATGCATTTCCTTGATGTACATCATTGTCAGTGTATGGACCTGCATTAAAAGAGTCACATCACTTCTGTTATAAATATATCTCTAGTTTTGGCATGCACTGTAAAATATGCTATCATTTCATTATTTCTTAAAACAAATAGCAGATGTTTTTATCTTTGGATTAATACACTACATGTTTTCATTTATGATAATCATAAAAAGTTACCTCTACTCGGGCAGTCTGAGGTAGATTAATCTTGACAATATTTCTTTCCCCCAATTCACGTAAATGGGCAACATGAGTGTGGGGCTAAATTTTTGAAAAAGGAGTAGTAATAAATATGGTTATTATGTATCTGTGGATGCCAGAAAAAGAAAATGGCAGGATGCAGGTTAATAGAGTAATGTTACAGCACCCAAAGTCATCCAACTTAGATTTTATTGAAATCAGACCTGCAGCAATTGCTAGATTTTCCAGTAGAGATAAAGCCTCTGTTTTGATTGTACCTAGTTATCAATTGTGAAATACACTTATGATCATTTATGCATTCAAAATTTAGATTTAAGTTTCAAAATTACTCCTTACTTTGTCATCTTTTCTGTATCCAGCATTGACTATTTTTCTGCAAGTTGAGTTGCTATTCCTGATGCTGACTAGACTTAGGAACCTCAGCATTCCCATATGAATTGAGGACTGTATAAAAAAAACACACAAAAGTAATTGTCTATACCGGTATTTGCTATATGACAAAGCACTCTTAAAAAGAGAGAAAATACATTGATACACGAAAGACATTGCTGAATAATCTGACTGTCATTCCATCCAAACATTAAGATCCAGTCTTAATTTTGTGACTTTTTACCTCTAACCTGAAATCCCAAACATATAACACCCTACCCCATGCTTTCAGCAGAGTTTGACATACTGAAGACAGTTCCTGAAATACCAATATAACTCTCGATCTTATTGCCACAGTACGTTATTTGTTATTCTCAGATTGCACAAATTCCCATATATGAATACCTACTTTCGTCAACATGGCTGAATATATTTCTTTGATGTACATCATTGCCAAAGGATGGACCTGCAGCAAAAGAGACATGTTAATTCTGTTATAAATATATCTGTAGTTTGAGCATACACTTCAAAATATGCTATCATTTAATTGTTTTTTTTTTAATAACTGAGGCGTTATTATCTTATATATATATATATATATATATATATATATATATAGAGAGAGAGAGAGAGAGAGAGAGAGAGAGAGAGAGAATTTATTGAAATCAGAACTTATGTTTGCTATAAAATATATATATTTAAAAAACATACCTCTACGCGGGCAGTCTGAGATAGGTTAATCTTGACTGTATTTCTGTCCCCCAATTTGCGTAATTGGGCAACATGCACGTGGGGCTAAATTTAAAAACAAAAGAGAAGTAAAATGTACGGTTATCACACATCTGTGGATGCTGAAAGAAAAAAATGGATGAACGAAAACTTTGTCCTAACAAAAATATTAATGAAAATGCCTTACCAATAAACAAATGAATTAATATAGTTCATCCATGTTTGGTGCACCATTTTGAATAATACTCACACGTTATACATGTAAGAAAAGTACTTGTAGGTTTGCGAAGCGCCCAATATAAAAAAGACATTCTCTAGCACTCACCCGTCTCAACACGACCGCACGTTTATTCCTGGCGCGCCGGGCGGCTATTAAAATGGACAATATATCAATTAAATCAATCAGCAAACATAAGTCGACTTTTTGATTAAAAATGATGTGCATATTTAAAGTGTTTGGGATATTTTATCTTAAATCGCACTCTTAAACGGTGAAACATACACGTTTAACATCCATTCAGCAAAAGAAAATATATACATATAGTGCGTTGATTTAATGAAGAAAAGTTTTCATCTTACCGAGTTCATTTTTCATTTGGTTTTCCCTCTCGCATCGAGCTTCTGAAAAAGAATATTATGATAACCATTTGATTACATTAAACATCACGTGATAGTGAATCATCAAACGATGGCCAACAGGAAACAAGACTAACGATCGCACACTGACTGACATGTGTGAAGTCTTCACCAGTTCTGTCTAATGTGCAATGACAGCCAGTTTTTTTTTAGAGCGTCGGCTATGGCCTTTCTTAGATAAATGTATAAAAACCGCCAGATCTCTTACACATAAGGTAAAATAACAGGCAAAACCGTGAAACTCAGCCTTCATAAGATTAAAGTAAAGTAACTACCAGCTGTGATGTTTCCTGAAAATAGCGCATTTCTTCTTACACCAACGAATGCTAGTTTTCTTACCATATGCAAATGCGGGAAGGCATACAAAAATCAGCCAGAGCGCACAAAAAGTCATCAAACGGAGCACACCCAGAATTAGCTCCACCTGGTCTTCAATTGGGTACTCTTCAAACACGAGTACATTTACTCCGAGTTGCGCGTGATCACATTCGCTACTTTGCATAATAAATCATATCAAATTGCATCTGAATCATTTTCACTATCCATGCTTCGTACTGTTTACGATATCTATGGGCAATGACGTCACTATCAGTGATGTCATGACGTTGTGACGTGAACATTAGCAATGAACACGACGATATCAGAAACGTTGACATTGTTGAGAACAATGGACATCAACGACAGAAGTAACGACACTTCGATGACTACGGCCAGCGGCAGCGCTTGGTGTTACGTCACTGTTACTGGATAAGCCGATGTTTGCCGAATAAATAATGATGTGATTGTGTTTCTTCGTATAATAAACTACTTCTCACTGTATAGAGCACAATAAAGCCTTCAATAGCATTAAGGTAGTAATATATTACAATATGCATTAGCAAGGCCATACGCCGTCTTTTTCTGAATAAAACAATAAAAATGTACTAGAAAAGCACTCCGAAAGCGTAGACCTCCGCCAAGGCAGCAATTTTTTTATTATTATTGATTGATTATTGATCCGGATCACCGGCACCGGATCACCGTTCCCTTCATCTGGCCCCGAACCCCTCGCCAACCCCTCGAGGGGGGTGGGGGGGGGGTGGAGGTCGGTTTCGCATCCGCGGACCCCCCTCCCCCCCCAAATTTAAAATAATCCTGGATCCGACCCTGGTTAAGCGTAGAAAAGTCAATCCACATCATTCATAAAGTAAGATTTACCCTTCATATCATTTATATTATTTTCAACTCTTGCAATTCGCAGCAAGTTGACACTTCAAAATCTTAGCATACCATTTGAAAAAAAAATAAAATATTCACTATTTACACAATAAACTTGCAATTTATTGAGAACAAGGCCTAAGAGATCTACATCTATCTTTGAACGTTGCCGACTTTTCCAGTTAAAAAGACCCCGATCCAATTTGAAGAACTGGTTTTAATTACTGAAACTAAATTTTCCTCGTCGTATTTTTGTTTTGAGGCGATAGAAAATGCGCATTTTGTACTCTTTGTTATATACATTTTTTCACATTCAAGGACCGATTTGCACGGCACGGCGCAACCCACACAGATAGCAAGCCGAGATTGACCCAATGCCAGTATTCCGAAATTCGCAGTGAGAATAATGGTAAATTTGTATGAACATATCCCATACAGGGAAGTTATAAAGTCAAAAGCATGTAGACGTAAAAGCTTGTTTCAAGCCTCAAACCTTAGGCCTACTTTTAGTCTTCTGCCTTTGACGCAATGCCGTAGCTGCTCGTCTTGGATATTTTTCTCTTTTTCCCCCCAGTTTTTCCGTCTGCTGTCTGCTCCTTCCTCCTTGTCTTTTAATGCTTATTTATCTATATTAGTTTTATGTATCTCTAGAAGATAGTAGTATTTTACCTGGTTTGTATTTTTCTGCTTTAGTTTATTGGATAAATGGTCATTTTAGAATTTGCCAATTTTTTCCTTTTAATTTCGTCGAGTCTTGCCTCATTGGCCGCCTAAATATCCATTTTACCTGCAGTGTATTATTAAAGATTGCTGTTAAAGCATGATGTAATATTGCATCAAAACTGAAGAAACCCCTATTTTGGGCACTGCCGCCATAGTGAACATTAAAGGAAAACCATGCCACTTACTCTTCTCAAACTTACAGGAAAGAAACATGGGACTTAAATACAGCTTAAGCTGAAAATCAAGTCTGATTGGTTGAATTTTCTGGAAGTTATAAAGGTTTTGGTGAAAAGTGTTCACATATTGGCATTTTCAAGTTGTGACTTTGAACCTCCATGGTCTTAAAGACCTTTGCTAGTCACATTTTCTAAATACCCATGATACTTTTATTTTATCATTAAAAATTGATGGCCATTATGCTGTTAAGCATTATGTAATATTGCATAAAAGTTGAAGAAACCCCTCTTTTGGACACTGCCGGCATGATGAACATTACGGAAAAACCATGTTACTTATGATTCTCAAACTTACTGAAAAAATTCATAAGACTGAAGTGCATTTTGTCTGTACATTTAACAGCTTTGCTTCCTTGTTTCTCTTTAAGATAAATACAGTCGTCAGTTCTCTAACACTGTGAGTGAGTGAAGTTAATTTACTTCGACACTATGAGTGAGAGGAGGGCTATGTTCTTATACAGGTTTATATCGTCGCCAATCACGAAAAAGTCATTTTTAATTTTACAGTGACATTTACTTTCAGGTTGAATTTCATTCACATCAAACGCATTACGTTGTGAACAAATCAGAATTAGGCATATATATATATATATATATATGGAAATACTATGATATATGTGATGCTTCTTGCAAAGAGCTCATTTCTTCTAACACCAACGAATGCTAGTTTTCTTACCATATGCAAATGCGGGAAGGCATACAAAAATCAGCCAGAGCGCACAAAAAGTCATCAAACGGAGCACACCTAGAATTAGCTCCACCTGGTCTTCAATTGGGTACTCTTCAAACACGAGTACATTTACTCCGAGTTGCGCGTGATCACATTCGCTACTTTGCATAATAAACAATTTCAAATTGCATCTGAATCATCTTCACTATCCATGCTTCGTACTGTTTACGATATCTATGGACAATGACGTCACTATCAGTGATGTCATGACGTTGTGACGTGAACATTGACAATGACCACAACGATATCAGAAACGTTGACATTGTTGAGAACAATGGACATCAACGACAGAAGAAACAACACTCCCATGACAACGGCCAGCGGCGGCGCTTGGTGTTACGTCACTGTTACTGGATTAGCTGATGTTTGCCAATGATTACTGGTGGGTCTGATGAAATTCTTAAATTGCAAAGCTAAAATATATATTTGCATGCTATGCCCTATCACCAAACTATCCCATAATGATAAACAGTGAAAACAAGACACTTCTTATATTACTCAATACTAAAAAATCGTTTCATGAAAATTATGATAAAAAACAGCAGTAACTGTTACTGACGTGGTTCATCTTTAATATATGGAATGTTTGGGCGTATAGGTACCATCGTAACAATACCAAATCAGTTAAGCATCCAGTGCTAGAACATATGAACCGGTATATGAAGCTTCCAAAAATAATATTCGCCGATAACTGAAAAGAGGAAAATCATAATTTGTCAATAACAAATGTCAAACACATTAAGCACGATAAGCAATACGTACTTAATTGTCACGGTGAAACCATCAGTTGATGCCAGGTTGGCAACTGGCTCCATCTCTGTATTGGAAGTGGTTGATGGTATATATTCAATATTTCTTATCTGTTGTTGCCTCTTGTTCTCAAACACCCTTGACTGGACCTTGTATGTCCACAACAGCAAGTCAAAGAAAACTACGCTACAGAAGGCAGTGAAACACACCCATAACTTCATCAACGCCATGACCTATTTTTGCCTTTCAGGAAGCAAAATGGTTATCCTGACTGCCACTTTCAAGGGACATGGGAACAGATGAAAGTAGCAGTGATAAAAGCTGAAAGAGAAGTGAGTCAGTGTGCGAGCTGAGGATTGTTCCAACGCAAGCTTCTAATGAAAGCTGGGTACAAGTAACATTGGGCAAGTACCAGTATAACACGATAAAAGCAGAGTTCTGAAGAGTTAAATTAAAATAAAAGGCCTTGTATCGTCCTCTTTTTTTTCTGTTCAGGTTATTTAATGCCGAGCTATAGCATTATTTTTTGTAAGTAGATTTAGGTAGATTTCAGATCCATCGACCGACCTTTCAACATGATAACAATAATGTCGAAGAATCCTGTGACAGAATTGAATATGACCGCATTCACAACAGCGAATTTTATGATACTGCACACACACACGCTTACCCATCCACGCATATAAAGCTTTCAAGTGGGTCAACCATATCTATTATTCATCTGTTAGACCGCTATTGTATATGCAGTCATGGTATGAAATGTGTGTGTGTGTGTGTGTGTGTTCACGTGTGTGTGGTTTCATACAATTAGTTTCTATTAAATTTGAAACAAAAACTTCTGATATTTGTAGACTTTAAAAACAGAGCTCTTATAATGAAGTGTAATATTCAGAAAAAGAATTTCGTAAGATACTTTTTAAAAGGCAATCAGTTGTCTTTGAGTCCATTTTTAAAGGTAAATGAGAAATCAAATTATCACGCTAAAACTGATTTTATTTTATTCACTTCAAATTTTATAACAATATGTACAAAATCGTATACTTTATTGTATATATTGTATTATTAATAAATTAACAATTCTTGAACTAACTAAAGTAGCTTTCTGAAATAATACATTAAGATTCACTAAATTTAAAATGTCTAAGATACCTATGATTAAATACTTTAAACACATTATGTAAACAAAAAAGATATACTGGAAATTTTAATAGGAATGATTCTTGTTGAGAAAAAATAATCTTTATGTTTCATAGCGCGGAAGAGTGCGCGTGCTTAAAACAAAGACTTTCGTTTTTCTTCGATTCTTTTTCTTATTTAAAGTATCCTGTATGTAACTGTTCATGTTTCTGTTAGACGCATTGCTTGCACATGGAGACGCAGACGTTAGTGAAGCCGCTCCCTCTGCGTGGTTTAACTCATCAATTTTCAAAATGTTCACCACATCCGCCGGCAAAGTGGGTGCCATTTCAATCTGCCCAAAGGTCGACCCTACCGGCGAAATCGAAAAGTTCTCGATTTTGTTTTCATCGTGTGATGTTACGGGTCCCTGAGAGGAATTCAGTCTGTTTTGAGCGTCAAACGTGCTACTTTTAAAGCGGTTGTCCCCTGCCGTAAATAAGCCGGCTTCGGCGGCGCTCGATTCATGTGGCTGATTTCTTTCAATCACTTGCATAGAGGTCTGACCTTTCCGTGTTTTATGTACCTTTAACAAAATATTGATAATTGATTACCTATCAATGTATAACATATTAATAATCAGGTCATCCATCCCCCCCCCCCAAAAAAAAAAAGCGAATCTACAACAGTCGTCATTTTAATCAGTATCAAAAAGGGTAATATAGTATTTAAAATCAATTTTAATCAAAAGCAACGGCTGGTCGGTTACAATGTTTTATAATCATTGTTTTTAATTTTCCGAAAAAATAATTATGACAAAATTTATCTACCACTAGTAACACAAGATATTAAGAAACTGTTAAATTGAACATACGCGTCTTTAGACTCCTAATTACGGAAAGGCTTACCTCATTTTCCAGAAAAGTGGATGAAATCTCTATTTGTTCCGAGACCAACGAGAAAAATCTTTGTATAACAGGAATTTCATCGTTGTCATCTGTCTCAGTTCTGGTCGCAGAAGTTGGAAGTGTCGAAGGCAAGGACTTCTGCTTCTTTTGTTTTCCATTCTTCCAATTCAATTTCTTGCCGTTTGTTACTTTCTTACATACTTCTGATGGATCATACTTGGACAAAGGAGGGAATTCAGTTTCTGACTGAATTTGTGGAACATCTGGAGAATGATCCCCCAAACCAATCTCCTTCCTGACTGTTGAGCCCGGCTTCAGTTGCTTTTCAAGCCTAGGCTTTCGTCGGCCAACACTGGTCTTTGGTTGCCTGTCTGATGGTTTACCAATTAATCGAGTTTGGTACTTGCCCTTCATCACCTATTTAAATAATTATATTTTTATCATGCATTTTTATATTTAAAAAAGTATAAGCTTATGCTAAAAACAAAAGTTGGTCTGAATTTGAAAATAAAATGAAATAACCTATTTACAAGGTACATGTACATTACCTAGCGCCCTTCACTTTGTATTTTGATTTTTACCTCATTTATCGGCGTGCATTTATGTTTATGTTTAGCCTGTTTTTTATTTTATTTTTTACCTTTTTGATGGGGCTGGTTGTAATCTGCTTTTCTTTGCAGAGATGCGAGACAACGAGGGCGTCTAGGTTCATCGTGCATTCTGATGTCTGTGCACTTTCCAGGACTGGGCCCATCAGTAATATGCTGGGGTCCATGCTTTTTAACGCCTGCATGTTTTGGTCTGATACCTGAGCACTGTCTGCGGAATTCTGTCTAATCAAAAGGATGCTCGGGTCCACTCCCATGAGAAACTTTGACAGGGAATCGGATTTATGTTGAAATTGTGGTTCTTCAGTAAAAGAATTTGCATTCTTTTCTGTCTGCTCGTCTGTTGAGCTATTTTTAAAATCTTCTTCTTGGCTGGTCTTCATGGAGCCACTATTTGTCATGTCTGCCATTTTCATCTCATGATGTTCTCGGTATGTGTTGGTACGCACTGCCTTCCTGGCCTATTTTGCAAAAAAAGTTATAAAAAATAAACATTATGAAAATGTATTATACTGATTAATATCAATTTTATCATTGGTATTATCAAAGTTCATATTAAATTTTCAGAAACTTTTTGATAAAAAAATAGTAGTTTCTTTTAATAGTAGATACAAGAAAACGTGTTGTAGGTTTTACATGCATGTAAAACGAAAGTCGTATGAAAAAAAAAATAAAATCCTCACGTACTTCTATTGGATCATCCTTGGACAAGGGAGGGAAGTCAATTTCTGACTGAATTTGTGGGACTACTGGAGAATGGTCCCCCATACCAATCTCCTTCCTGTCTGTTGAACTTGCCTTCAGTTGCTTTTCACACCAAGGCATTAGTCCACCAGCATTGGTCTTACGATGCCCGAATGGTGGTTTACCAGTGATTTCCATTTGGCACTTGCCCTTTAACTGCATTCAGAAATAAAAAATAAAAAGTGTCCAGTCCCTACACAGTGTCGATAATATTAGCTCAGGCTCATGATTGTACAAAAATAGGGATATTTTCCTTTCTTTACTTTTTTTACCTTGGTAAATATTTCTTAAGACAATTTTCTAGGGCTTTCATCAAATAACTAGACATATATATCTATGATCATATATATGCATTCACAATTTAGATTTAATTTTCAAAATTTCTCCTTACTTTTTCATCTTTTCTCGCTCCAGTGTTGATTATTTTTCTACATGTTGAGTTGCAATTCCTGATGACTAGGCTTAGATGCCTTAACATTCTCATCTGAATTAAGGGCTGTATAAAGAAACATATAAAAGTAATTGTCTATCTGCTATATATCAAAGCTCACTTGAAAAATGGGACAATATGCTTACACACCATTGAAGCCATCACTGAATAACCTACCTATCATTCCATCTCAACAGTTTAGGTTTAGTCTAGATGTTATGAAAAATACACCTCTTACATAAATCCTGTAGCCTTCTGCTTTCTAATCCCAATAACATTTGTCATTACAAAGTGGCCAGTGCTTAAAACAAGTTAAACTTCAGTCTTATTGCGGCACTGCATTATGTTATGATATTCTACGAGCATTCTAATCCTATTGGCTTAGTAGTCCAAGTCCAACTTTTTTGAGTCTACATATATGAACACTTACTTTTGTTAACATGGCTGAATGCACTTTCTTGATGTACATCATTGCCAGTGGATGGACCTGAATTAAGAGTTACATTACTTCTGTCATAAATATATCTTATATAGTAGTCATAAATATATATCATATAGTTTTGGTATAAGCTGTAAAATATGATGTCAGTTTATTGTTTCTGATAACAAATTGCTCAGTTTTTTTTTTTTTTTTTAATATTTGGACAAATACATGTTTTCATTTATGATTAAAACATAGATTATCAAAAACATACCTCTACTCGGGCAGTCTGAGGTGGATTAATCTTGACAAAATTTCTGTCCCCCAATTTGCGTAATAGGTCAACTTGAACATGGGGCTTCAGTTAAAAAAAGTAAAAAGTAAGGTTATCATACGTCTGTGGATGAAAAAAAAAGTAAATCTTACAGCGACCAACTTCACCTATCTTTCTCAACTTAAAATTCATTGAAATCAGAACCACAGCAATTGCTACAGTTCGCTTGAATGGAAAGTCAGTGCAATTTAGATTTTATCTGCTCAATTGTGAAATTCTGTGACAACAACATTAGGCATATACCCTGTATCTCCATGACTTAAACAGATGAATAATACCTTTGTCTAACCTAAAATCCAATATGCTTTACAAAATAAACAAAGGAATGACCAAATAAAGGTCACCTATGGCCGGTGTGACAGGAATGGTAGTCTTAGGAACAGAAGTCCAGGAACCCAAGTGATAAGTACAGGTACCGGGTAATCAGGGTTAGTCAAAGTGTTGGGGTTAGTATTTTGGATGAATGACACCTGTAATAAGTAACACTACTAATGGGGAATGGACCACCGTTCCTAGCAGACTACCATTCCTGTCCCACCAGCACTTTATTTTGAAATACATGCATGTATACTCATACTTCATACATGTAAGAAAAGTGGGTTTGCCAAGTGTCAAAAATAAAAATGACATTCTCTAGCACTCACCTGTCTCAGCACAACCGCACCTTCATGTAACTGCTTTGCTTCAGTCTCTTGCACAGAGGTCTGGCCTTTCTGTTTCATTTGTACCTTTCAAAAAAAAATAATAATAATAATTGATTGATTTTATATGGTCAAGTTCAAAATAAGTTTAAAAGGAACAAAATTAAATTGGCCAAATTACAACAATGGTCTCGTTAACCAGCATCAAAAACATGTAGCACAGTAGTCAAAATCAAATTTATGATAACATTCAGCATCAACCCTTGATTGGTTACAATTTTGAATTATCATAATTGTTTACTATACAACCAATTACAAAATGTATCATACACTACTAATAAAAGATTTTAAAATATGGTGAAATTAACATAAGTATCATTTGTTTAATACCAATGGTAATGTTTACCTCATTTTCCTGAAAAGTGGGTGTTTCCAAGACCAATGTATCTATAACTGAAATTTCATCTTTGTCATCTGTTACAGCTGTGGTCCCCGAAGTTGGAAGTGTCAGAGGAAAGGATTTCTGCACCTTTTGTTTTCCATTCTTCACACTCAGTTTCTTGCTGTTTGTTACTTCCTTATGTACTTCTGTTGGATCATATTTGGACAAGGGAGGGAATTCAGTTTGTGACTGAATATTTGGGACGACCGGAGAATGATCCACCACTCCAATCTCCTTTCTGTCTGTTGAGCTCGCCTTCAGCTGTTTTTCAATCTTAGGCTTTTGTTGGCCACCATTGGTCTTCAGTTGCCCAGATGTTGGTTTACCAATTACTTGAGTTTGATTCTTGCCCTTCTTTACCTATTTATTAAGATAATCATATTTTGATAATGCATTTTTTATATTAAGATAAAGTTTAAGATATGTTAAAACAAAGGTCTGTCTGATTAAATGTTAAAAAATGCTGTATTTTTATTTATAATGTACAAAACCTTTCTATTTTGATTTTTTACCATTCTATCTATTCCTGTTTATGTTTAACCCATATTTATTTATTTGTTTTACCTTTTTTGAGGGGCTGATTGTAATTTGCTTTTCTTTGCAGAGATGGGAGACCACCGAGGCATGTCGGCTCATCATGGATTCTGATGTCTGTGCACTTTCCAGGACTGGGCCCATCAGTAATATGCTGGGGTCCATGCTGTTTAACGTCTGCATGTTTTGGTCTGATACCTGAGCACTGTCGGTGGAATTCTGTCTAATCAAAAGGATGCTCGGATCGACTCCCATGAGAAACTTTGATGGGGAGTCGGAAATAATTTGAAATTGTGGTGTTTCAGAAGAAGAATTGGCATTCTTTTCTGACTGCTTGTCTGTTGAACTGCATTTGACATCTTCTTCTTTTCCTTTGCCCTTCGCCTGCTGTAACAAATAATTATAAAATAGAGAAATAATAAAATGAGTCAACTCCTTCTGTTGCTGATCAGGTTGTTTGCCAATTACTGAACTTGAGAACTTGCCTTTCACCTGTATCAAAATGGTAATATATTATAAGGACAATTTTTAATTTAAAAAAATCAGTTAACATAATAAACAAATGATAAGTGTCATATTTACCACATGTGTAGAACAAAGATCATATGAAAAAACAAAATAAAGCATTTGTAGATAAGAACCTTTTTACGTACTTCTGATGGCTCATGCTTGGACAAGGGAGGGAATTCAGTTTCTGACTGAATGTCTGGAACTACTGGAGAATGATCCACCACATCAATCTCCTTCCTGCCTGTGGAAATTGCCCCTAGCTGCTTTTCAATCCTAGGCTTTTGTTGGCAAGCATTGGTCTTAAGTTGCCCATCGGGTCCTTTACCAATAACTTCAGTTTGGACTTTTTCCTTCACCTGTTTAAGAAATAATAATAAAATCAATGAATAAAATGAATAAAAATGCCACTCTTCAACATTACCCTTCTGAACGTTTGTCAGTTACTTTACTTAGCTTATTGGAAGTTATTGCCCTTCACTTGTACCAATACAGTAATATATTATTCAGACATTTTTAATCAAAAAACCTTTTATTTCCTTTTTTCACCTGATCAGTTAACATAAAAAAGATTATAAAATGTGATATTCAGCATATATGTAGAACAAAGATCATATGAAAAAACATAAAGTGAAGCATTTGTCGATTGTAAATTTTTTACGTACTTCTGATGGCTGATACTTGGACAAGGGAGGGAATTCAGTTTCTGACTGAATATTTGGAACTACTGGAGAATGATCCACCACACCAATCTCCTTCCTGACTGTTAAGCTTGCCTTTGCCTGCTTTTCAAACCTAGGCTTTTGTTGTCCATCTTTGGTCTTCAGATGATTGTCTGGTGGTTTACCAATTACTTTAGTTTGGCCTTTGCCTTTCACCTGCTGTGAGAAATAATAATCAAATAAATGGGTATTATGAAACAAAAACATTTATATATTATTCAGAAATTTAAAATGAAGAAAAATTCTTAAAATGTTTGAAAACGTGATCAGCTTTCATTTAAAAGAAAAAAGTGTCATATTCACCATATACATGTATTCAGAATAAAGATCACATGAAAAACATAAAAAAAGCATTTTTTTGGTCGTTTGTAACTTTTATACTTACTTCTGATGGAGCACACTTTGGCAAGGGAGGAAATTCACTTTCTGACTGAATATTTGGGACTGCTGGAGAATGATCCCCAACATCAATTTCTTTCCCGCCTGTTGAGGTTGTTTTCAACAGCTTCTTAAACTCAGGCTTTCGTTGGCCAGCATTGGTCTTACGGTGCCTGTCTCGTGGTTTACCAATTACTTCAGTGTGGCATTTGCCCTTCACCTGTATTCGGAAATAATAATTAAAAAGAATAATAAAATTTAATTTATTTTTTATGTTGTCTGTTTGGTTGTTTACCAAGTACATGGTTTGGGAACTTGCACCTTCCCCTGTATCAAAGTGTTATATACCATTCAGACACTTTAAAAAATTTTTCTGTCAAAAATTATAATATGACCAGTTACAAAATTTATCCATCACAAAATCACATTAATTTGGTTTGATTCCTACTTACCAAATTTTCCACCTTTTTGTTGTCAATCTTAGTTGTAAAATCAGGCTCTGGCCCCTTATGACCTTGCTTTTCAACATTTTGTGCCGTGAATTTGTTCTTGGGTATGCCTGATCTCCTTGGTAAAACATCAGGCTCCTTTTGTTTTTCTTTCCTCCCATTCAGTTTCTTCTGCTGTAGGAAATAATAATTAAATAAATAATATAAATGAATTAAAATGTCAATTTGTAACTTTCTGAGTAGCCTGTCTCATTGTTTACTTATTGCTTCAGCTTGAATGCTGTCTGTATCAAAACAGTAATATATTATTCAGACAATTTAAATCAAGAATAGGAATTATTATGTTTAAAACCTGCCCGGTTATCATCATGAAAAAAAAAGCTTACCATATATATACACTTCATGTAGTATAGTTGCTGTCTCTTTTTAATTTCTTTTTTTTTTTTTTTTTAACTTATTTTATTCCATTTCATTTACTGATTATGGATATCTCACCTTGTTTTTGATTTTGTTCATGAGTTTGGCTGTGAACTTCTTTTCACTTAGGAGACGTGCAGCCACTGACTTCATTGTGGATTCAAAGGTCTCCTCACTACAGCCTGGTCCCATCAGTGAAATGCTGGAGTTGACTTTCTGTTCAAGACACACACCTGTTGAGTTTGCCTTGGGATGCTTAAAATATATATCATTGTAACACTAAACGGTTTTGTAAAGTAAAGTAAATCAATACTCGCTATATATACAATATGAGTAAGAATATTTTTCTAAAGTGCCCTGTCCACACACACAACTTTTACGAAGCGTCGACAATATATACTCAGACTCCTAATTATACAAATAAAATAGCGTTTTTTCTTTTCATTTTTCTGTTCTTTTTTCTTCTTGATAACAAAAACTTTAATCACACAGAGATTCACTTATGACCATCTATGCATTTAAAATTTAGATTTAAGTTTCAAAAAGCCCCCTTACTTTGTCATCTTTTCTGTCTTCAGTCTTGATAATTTCACTGCAGGTTGAGTTTATGTTATTCCTGATCTTGACCAGGCTTAGATGCCTCAGCATTCCCATCTGAATTATGGGCTGTATAAAAACACACAAAGTAAATGTCTATGCTATGTATAAGAACATGCTTCACAAACAAAAACAGAGAGAGAGAGAGAAAGTGTGCTTGTGTCCAATAACATTCGCTGAATAATCAGACCCAATACCAATACCCAATTTTGTGTCACTGTTCCTCTTACTTTCAACCATAACCCCCTGCCCTCCGCTTCTAAAAGCGTTAACCATTATAGAACAAAATGGCCAGTGCTTTCATTTAAAATATTAATATTAAAATATCAGTAGAACTTTCGGCCCAATTGCCACATTGCAATATTACGCTATATTATAGTATATTCTCAGAGCCCTTTAATCCCACTTGGCATAGTCGTCTAGAAATTACTGTTATGCAGATTAGGTTTGCATACATGAATACGTACTTTGGTCAACATGGCTGAATGCATTTTGTTTATGTACATCATTGCCAGTGGATGGACCTGCAGTGAAAGAATCACATCACTTCTGTCATAAATATACCTGTAGTTTTGGCATACACTGTAAAATATGCTATCAGTTCTTTGTTTCTCAAAACAAATTGCTCAGGTGTTTTTATCTTTAGACAACTACATGTTTTAATTTATGATCATAATGTTGATTATTTCAAACATACCTCTACTCGAGCAGTCTGAGGTAGATTAACTTTTACCATATTTCTGTCTCCCAGTTCACGTAATTTGGCAACATGAACATGGGGCTACAATTAAAAAAAAGAAGTAATAACTAAGGTTGTCATACACCTGTGGATGCAAAAAAAAAAAAAAAAAAAAAAAAGAGTGAGACACTGCAGGTAAATATATTACAGTGGCCAACTTCACCTATCTTTCTCAACTTAGAATTGATGGAAATCAGTACCTCAGCAATTGCTATATACATTAAGCTTTAATGGACAGTCAGAAGAATTTAGATTTATATGCAATAAAAATGAAGCAAATATATTCTGATCTTGCCAAGGTATCTGATCAATAATTATGAAGTTCTTGGACAAAAACATTAGGTATCTTCATGAAGTATAAATAGCTGAATGATACATATGTACCTTTGTCTCAACATGCTTTTCAAAATAAACAAAGGAATGACCAAGAAAAGGTCACCCATGGCCAGTTGTGAAAGTAATGGTAGGCTTAGGAACCGAAGTCTGGGGTCCCCATGTGATTAGCACAGATTATAACATTGGTTGGAGTATTGGGGTTAGTATTTGGGACCTGTTCTAAGTAATACTACTAATGGGGAATGGACCAAAGTTCCTAACAGACTACCATTCCTGTCCCACCAGTGGTCCCTTTTTAAATTAATACATGTATATTCATACGCTACACCTAAGAAAAGCAGGTTTGTGAAGTGCCCAATAAAAAATGACATTCTCTAGTACTTACCTGTCTCAACACAACTGCACGTGAATGTAACTGCTTTGCTTCAGTCTCTTGCACAGAGGTCTGGCCTTTCTTTGTCCTTTGTACCTTTTACGAAAACAGATAATTGATTGATTTTTTCTGATCAAGTTCGTAATAAGGTCAAAGGGAACAAAACTAAATTGGCAATGTACTCTTTAACCAACATCAAAAACATCATGGTCAAGATCAAAGTTGTGATTATGTTCAACATCAACCGCTGATCCATTACAAATTATACAACCAATTAATAAATGTATCAAACACTACTAATAAAAGATTTTTGAAAATGGTTAAATTAACATAAGCATTGTTTGTTTCATACCAATGGCAATGTTTACCTCATTTTCCAGAAAAGTTGGTGTTTCCAAGGCCAACATATCTATAACTGAAATTTCATCTTTGTCATCAGTCTCAATTCTGGTCAAAGGAGATGGGGGTGCTGAAGGCAATGACCTCTGCATCTTTTGTTTTCCATTCTTCTTCAGTTTCTTGCTGTTGGTTACCTCTTTTTGTACTTCTGATGGGTCACGCTTGGACAAGGGAGGGAATTCAGTTTCTGACTGAATATTTGGAACTACTGGAGAATGGTCCCCCACACCAATCTCCTTCCTGTCTGTTGAGCTTGCCTTTGCCTGTTTTTCAATCCTAGGCTTTTGTTGGCCACCATTGGTCTTAAGTTGCTCAGATGTTGGTTTACCAATTACTTGTGTTTGATTGTTGCCCTTCTTTACCTATTCAGATAATCATATTTTGATAATGCATTTTTTATATTAAGATAAAGTTTAAGATATGTTAAAACAAAGGTCTGTCTGATTAAATGTTAAAAAATGCTGTATTTTTATTTATAATGTACAAAACCTTACTATTTTGATTTTTTACCATTCTATCTGTTTATGTTCATGTTAAACCCGTATTTATTTATTTCACCTTTTTTGTAGGGCTGGTTGTAATCTGCTTTTCTTTGCAGAGATGCAATACCACTGAGACATCTTGGCTCATCGTGCATTCTGATGTCTGTGCACTTTTTAGGACTGGGCCCATCAGTAATATGCTGGGGTCCATACTGTTTAACGCCTGCATGTTTTGGTCTGATACCTGAGTACTGTCAGTGGAATTCTGTCTAATCAAAAGGATGCTCGGGTCCACTCCTATGAGGAACTTTGACAGGGAGTCGGTTTTATGTTGAAATTGTGGTGTTTCAGAAGAAGAATTGGCATTCTTTTCTGCCTGCTCATCTGTTGAGCTGTATTTGACATCTTTTTCTTTTCTTTTGTCCTTCACCTGCTTAAAGTAATAATGATAAAGTAGAGAAATAAATAAAATGAATCAAAATGCCACTCTCCAACTTTTTCTGTTGCCGATCTGGTTGTTTGCCAATTACTGAAGTTGAGAACTTACCCTTCATGTATCAAAATGGTAATATATTATTCGGACAATTTTTAATTTGAAAAAAATTCTTTTTTAACCTGATCAGTAAACATAATAAAAGAAATGAAGTGTCATATTTACCACATATGTACAACAAAGATCATATGAAAAAAACAAAATAAAGCATTTTTTTATTGTAACCTTCTTACGTACTTCTGATGGCTCATACTTGGACAAGGGAGGGAATTCAGTCTCTGACTGAATGTCTGGGACTACTGGAGAATGACCCACCACACCAAACTCCTTCCTGTCTGTTGAAATTGCCCCTAGCTGCTTTTCAATCCTAGGCTTTTGTTGGCCAGCATTGGTCTTAAGTTGCCCATCAGGTCGTTTACCAATAACTTCAGTTTGGACTTTTTCCTTTACCTGCTTTAAGAAATCATAATAAAATCAATGATTAAAATGAAAAAAAAAATGCAACTCTTCAACATTTTGTTACCCGTCTGAACTTTTGCCAGTTACTTTACTTAGCTTATTGCCCTTCACTTGTACCAATACAGTAATATATTATTCAGACATTTTTAATCAAGAAAAATTTTATTTTCTTTTTTCACCTGATCAGTTAACATAACAAAAGATTATAAAGTGTCATATTCAGAATATACGTAGAACAAAGATCATATGAATAAACAAAATAAAGCATCTGTTGATTGTAACCTTCTTACGTACTTCTGATGGCTTATACTTGGACAAGGGAGGGAATTCAGTTTCTGACTGAATGTCTGGAACTACTAGAGAATGATCCACAACACCAATCTCCTTCCTGCCTGTTGAAATTGCCCTTAGCTGCTTTTCAACCCTAGGCTTTTGTTGGCTTTTGTTGGTCTTAAGTTGCCCGTCAGGTGGTTTACCAACAACTTCAGTTTGGATTTTGTCCTTCGCCTGCTTTAAGAAATAATAATTAAATCAATGAATAAAATGAGTAAAAATGCCAATTTGTTGCCCATCTGATTGTTTGTCAGTTACTTTGCTTAACTTACTGCCCTTAATTTGTACCAATACAGTAATATATAACTGAGATATGTTTAATTCAAGAAAAATATTATTTTCTTTTTAAACCTGATCAGTAAACATAACAAAAGATTATAAAGTGTCATATTCAGAATATACGTAGAACAAAGATCATATGAATAAACAAAGTAAAGCATTTGTCGGTTGTAACATTTTTACATACTTCTGATGGGCTTTGCTTGGACAAGGGAGGGAATTCAGTATGTGACTGAATATTTGGGACATCTTGAGAATGACCCACTACTCCAACCTCCTTTCTGTCTGTTGAGCTCGCCTTCAGCTGTTTTTCAATCCTAGGCTTTTGTTGGCCACCATTGGTCTTAAGTGGTTCAGATGTTGGTTTACCAATTTCTTTAGTTTGGCCTTTGCCTTTCACCTGCTGTGAGAAATAATAATCAAATAAATGGGTATTATGAAACAAAAACAGTTATATATTATTCAGAAATTTAAAATGAAGAAAAATTATCAAAACTTGAAAATGTGATCAGCTTTCATTTAAAAGAAAAAAGTGTCATATTCACCATATTCATGTAATCAGAATGAAAATCACATGAAAAACATAAAACAAAGCATTTGAACTTTGTAACTTTTATACTTACTTCTGATGGAACACACTTTGGCAAGGGAGGGAATTCAGTTTCTGACTGAATATTTGGGACTTCAGTAGAATGATCCCCCACACCAATCTCCTTCCCATCTGTTGAGGTCACTTTCAACTGCTTCTTAAACTTAGGCTTTCGTTGGCCAGCATTGGTCTTATGGTGCCTGTCTCGTGGTTTACCAATTACTTCAGTGAGGCATTTGCCCTTCACCTGTTTTAGGAAATAATAATTAAAAAGATTAATAAAATTTAATTTATTTTTATGTTGTCTGTTTGGCTGTTTACCAAGTACTTGAGTTGGGAACTTGCGCCTTCCCCTGTATCAAAAACTTTTATATATTATTCAGACATTTTAAAAAATTTTTCTGTCAAAAATTATAATAAGACCAATTACAAAATTTATCCATCACAAAATCACATTTACATCGTTTGATTCCTATTTACCAAATTTTCCACTTTTCTGTTGTCAATCTTAGTTGTAAAATCAGACTCTGGCCCCTTATGAACTTGCTTTTCAACATTTTGTGCCGTGAATTTGTTCTTGGGCATGCTTGATCTCCTTCGTACAACATCAGGCTCCTTTTGTTTTTCTTTCTTCCCTTTCAGTTTCTTCTGCTGTAGGAAAGAATAATTAAATAGATAATATAAATGAATTAAAATGCCAATTTGTAACTTCCTGAGTTGCTGTCTCATTGTTTACCAATTGCTTCACCTTGAATGCTGTCTGTATCAAAACAGTAATATATTATTCAGACAATTTGAATCAAGAAAAGGTATTATTATGTTTAAAACCTGATCAGTTAACATCATAAAAAAAACATACCATATATACACTTCATGTAGTATAGTTGCTGTCTCTTTTTAATTTCTTCTTTTTTACTTATTTTATTCCATTTCATTTACTGATTATGGGTGTCTCACCTTATTTTTAATTTTTTTCATGAGGCTGGCTGCAAACTTCTTTTCACTTAGGAGACGTGCAGCCACTGACTTCATCTTGGATTCAAATGTCTCCTCACTACAGCCTGGTCCCATCAGTGAAATGCTGGAGTTGACTATCTGTTCAATACACACGACTGTTGAGTTTGCCTTGGGATGCTTAAAATATATATCATTGTAACACTAAACAGTTTTGTAAAGTATATCAATACTCAATAATCGATATACAATGTGAGTAAGAATATTTTTCTAAAGTGCCCTGTCCATACGCACAACTTTTACGAAGTGTCGACAATATATACTCAGACTCCTAATTATACAAAAGAAGTGTTTTTCCTTTCATTTTTCCTTTCTTTTTCTTATTCTTGATAACAAAAGCTTTAATCAAACAGAAATTCACTTATGACCATCTATGCATTTAAAATTTAGATTTAAGTTTCAAAAAGCCCCCTTACTTTATCATCCTTTCTGTCTTCAGTCTTGAGAATTTCTTGGCAGGTTGAGTTGTTATTCCTGATCTTGACCAGGCTTAGATGCCTCAGCATTCCCATCTGAATTATGGGCTGTATAAAAACACACAAAGTGAATGTCTATGCTATATGTATAAGAACATGTTTCACAAACAAAAACAGAGAGAGAGAGAGAGAGAGAGAGAGAGAGAGAGAGTGTGCTTATGTCCAATAACATTCACTGAATAATCAGACTTTCATTTCAGCAAAACATTTTGTTCCATATACCCAATTTTGTGAAGCTGTTCCTCTTATTTTCAACTATAGCCCCCTGCCCTCCACTTCCAAAAGAGTTAGCCATTACAGAAAAAATGTCCAGTGCTTAATATCAGTAGAACTTTCGGCCTTATTGCCACATTACACTAAATATTATATTATATTATATTATATTATATTATATTATATTATATTATATTATAATCTCTGAGCCCTTTAATCCCACTTGGCATAGTCGTCTAGAAATTACTGTTATGCAGTTTAGGTTTGCATACATGAATACGTACTTTGGTCAACATGGCTGCATGCATTTCATTGATGTACATCATTGCCAGTGGATGGACCTGCAGTGAAAGAGTCACATCACTTCTGTCATAAATATACCTGCAGATTTGGCATACACTGTAAAATATGCTATCAGTTCATTGTTTCTCAAAACAAATTGCTGAAGTTTTTTTATCTTTAGACAAATGAGTTTTCATTTATGATTATAATGTAGATTATTTCAAACATACCTCTACTTGGGCAGTCTGAGGTACATTAATCTTTACCATATGTCTGTCCCCAAATTCACGTAATTTGGCTACATGAGCGTGTGGCTACAGTTTAAAAAAAAAAAAGAAGTAAAAAGTAAGGTTATCATACATCTGTTGATGTAAAACAGAAAATAATAAATAAATAAATAAATAAATAAATAAATAAATAAGTGGCGCCCAACTTCACCTAGCTATCTTTCTCAACTTAGAATTCATGGAAATCAGAACCTCAGCAATTGCTACATACATTAAGCTTTAATGGACAGTCAGTACAATTTAGATTTATTTGCAATAAGAATGAAGTGGATGTTCTGATCTTGCCAAGATATCTGATCAATTATGAAATTCTTGGACAAAAAAATGAAGTACCGGTATATACCCTGTATCTGCATGAAATAAATAGCTGAATGATACATATGTACCTTTGTCTTAAACTAGAACCCAATATGCTTTTCAAAATAAACAAAGGAATGACCAAGTTAAGGTCACCCATGGCCAGTTGTGAAAGTAATGGTAGGCTTAGGAACCAAAGTTGGGGGTCCCACATGATTAGAACAGATTATAACGTTGGTTGGAGTATTGGGTTAGTATTTGGGACCTGTTCTAAGTAATACTACTAATGGGGAATGGACCAAAGTTCCTAACAGACTACCATTCCTGTCCCACCAGTGCTCCATTTTCAAATACATGTATATTCATATGCTACACCTAAGAAAAGCAGATTTGTGAAGTGCCCAATAAAAAATGACATTCTCTAGCACTTACCCGTCTCAACACAACTGCACGTGAATGGAACTGCTTTGCTTCAGTCTCTTGTACCAAGGTTCGATCTTTCTGTGTCCTTTGTACCTTTTACAAAAACAGATAATTGATTGATTTTTTATGATCAAGTTAATAATAAGTTCAAAAGGAACAAAATTAAATTGGCGAAATTGCAACAACGGTCTCTTTAACCAGCATCAAAAACACCAAAGTCAAGATCAAAGTTGCAATTATGTTCAACATCAACCACTGATCCCTTACAAATTATACAATCAATTACAAAATACATCAACCATTACAAAAAGAAGATTTTTAAAAATGGTTAAATTAACATAAGTATCGTTTGTTTCATACAAATGGCAATGTTTACCTCATTTTCCAGAAAAGTGGGTGTTTCCAAGGCCAACATATCTATAACTGAAATTTCATCTTTGTCATCAGTCTCAATTCTGGTCAAAGGAGATGGAGGTGCTGAAGGCAATGACCTCTGCATCTTTTGTTTCCCATTCTTCAAATTCAGTTTCTTGCTGTTTGTTACTTCTTTAAGAACTTCTGATGGGTCATGCTTGGACAAGGGAGGGAATTCAGTTTCTGACTGAATGTCTGGAACTACTGGAGAATGATCCTCCACACCAATCTCCTTCCTCTCTGTTGAGCTTGCCTTCACCTGTTTTTCAATCCTATGCTTTAGTTTGCCACCATTGGTCTTAAGTTGCTCAGATGTTGGTTTACCAATTACTTGAGTTTGATACTTGCCCTTCTTTACCTATTTAGATAATCATATTTTGATAATGCATTTTTATATGAAGATAAAGTTTAAGATATGTTAAAACAAAGGTCTGTCTGATTAAATTTTGAAAAAAGCCATATTTTCATTTGTAATGTATACAAAACTTGCACCCTATAATTTATATTTTGAATTTTTACCATTTATCATTCAATTTTATGTTCACATTAAACCCATATTTATTTATTTATTTTTTTGTAGGTCTATCTCTTTTTTTTTTTTTTTTACCTTCTCTTTGGGGCTGGTTGTGATCTCCTTTACTTTGCAGAGATGTGAGACCAATGAGGTGGCTTGGGTCATAGTGCATTCAGATGTCTGTGCACTTTCTAGGAAACTTGCACCGCAGACTGGGCCCATCAGTAATATGCTGGGGTCCATGCTGTTAAACGCCTGCATGTTTTGGTCTGATACCTGAACATTGTCGGTGGAATTCTGTCTAATCAAGAGGATGCTCGGGTCGACTCCCATGAGAAACTTCGACGGGGAGTCAGATTTCTGTTGAAATTGTGGTTCTTCAGTAAAAGAATTTGCATTCTTTTCTGTCTGCTCATCTGTTAAGCTGTATTTGACATCTTCTTCTTTTCCTTTGTCCTTCACCTGTTTTAATAAATAATTATAAAATAGAGTAATGAATAAAATGAATCAAATTTAACACTCTCCAACTTTTTCTTTTGCCTGTCTGGTTGTTTGCCAATTACCTGAGTTGAGAACTTGCCCTTCACATATCAAAATGGTAATATATTAAATTAAGCAAAAATTTTATTTCTTTTATGAAGTGTAATTTTCACCATATATATATCATATGTGCTTTGTTATATATATATACTGTATATATATATATATATATAACAAAAAACATATGAAAAAAACAAAATGAAGCATTTGTAGATTAGAACCTTCTTACGTACTTCTGATGGCCCATACTTTGACAAGGGAGGGAATTCAGTTTCTGACTGAATGTCTGGGACTACTGGAGAATGATCCACCACACCAATCTCCTTTCTGCCTGTTGAAATTGCCCTTAGCTGCTTCTCAACCCTACGCTTTTGTTGGCCAGCATTGGTCTTAAGTTGCCTGTCTGGTGGTTTACCAATAACTTCAGTTTGGACTTTGTCCTTCACCTGCTTTAAGAATTAATAATAAAGTCAATGAATAAAATGTCATTGAGTAAAAATGCCACTCTTCAACGTTTTGTTACCCATCTGATTGTTTGTCAGTTGCTTTACTTAGCTTATTGCCCTTCACTTGTACCAAAACAGTAATAAATTATTCAGACATTTTTAAATCAAGAAAAATATTTCTGCTTTTTCAACCTGATCAGTTACCATAATAAAAGATTATAAAGTGTCATATTCAGCATATATGTAGAACAAATATCATATGAAAAAACGTACTTCTGTTGGCTCATGCTTGGACAAGGGAGGGAATTCAGTACGTGACTGAATATTTGGAACTACTGGAGAATAATCTCCCACACCAATCTCCTTCCTGTCTGTTGAGCTCGCCTTTGGCTGCTTTTCAAACCTAGGCTTTTGTTGGCCATCTTTGGTCTTTAGATGCCTGTCTGGTGGTTTACCAATCACTTCATTTTGGCCTTTGCTTTTGACCTGTTTTAAGAAATAATAATCAAATAAATGGGTAATATGAATCAAAATGTCAAATAAAAATTTTTCATCTTACCCGTCTGGTTGTTTACCAAGGATTTCACAGCTGTATCAAAACAGTAATATATTATTCAGACATTTTAAATAAAGAAAAATTATTATGATCATGTTTGAAAACCTGATCAGCTTTCAATATAAAAGAAAAAAAAATGTCATATTAACCATACATTTGGAATGAAGATCACATTAAGAACATACAGCATTTGTTCTTTGTAACTTCATTTACTTACCTCTGATGGACCATACTTTGACAAGGGAGGGAATTCAGTTTCTGACTGAATATTTGGAACTACAGGAGAATGATCCTCCACACTAATCTCCTTCTTGTCTGTTGAGCTTGACTTCAACTGCTTTTCAATCCTAGGCTTATGCTGGCCAGCATTGGTCTTTAGATGCCTGTCTGGTCGTTTACCAATAACTTCAGTTTGGCATTTGTCTTTCACCTGCTTTAAAAAAATAATCAAATAAATGGATAATAGGAATTGAAATGCCACTTTCATTTTTTTTTTTCATGTTGCCTATCTGAATTGTTTAAAAAGTACTTCACATGTATCTAAAATTTAATATGTGATTCATACATCTTTAAATAAAAAATATTATTATTGTATAGGAAAAATTGTCATATATTCACCATATATACTAGTATATATCAATAACGAGAATCACATTAAAAAACATAAAGCAAAGCATTTGTCATTTGTGACTTTTATACGTACTTCTGGTGGATCATACTTTGACTGAATTTGTGGGACTACTTGAGAATGATCCACCAAAGCACCAAACTCCTTCTTGTCTGTTGAGCTCGCCTTCAACTGCTTTTCAATCCTAGGCTTACGTTGGCCAACATTGGTCTTTAGTTGCCTGTCTGGTGGTTTACCAATTACTTCAGTTTGGCCTTTGCCTTTCACCTGCTTCAAGAAATAATAATCAAATAAATAGATAATATGAATCAAAATGCCACATTAATTTTTTTATCTTATCTGTCTGGTTGTTTACCAAGCATTTCAAAGCTGTATCAAATCAGTTATATATATTTCAGACATTTCGAATAAAGAAAAATTATTATTATGTTTGAAAACCTGAGCAGTAAGCATTATAAAAGAAAAAAAATGTCATATTCACCATATATTCGTAACGAATATCACATGGAAATCATAAAAAATTTGTTGTTTGTAACTTATATACTTACTTCTGATGGAACACACTTTGGCAAGGGAGGGAATTCAGTTTCTGACTGAATATTTGGAACTACTGGAGAATGATCCCCCACACCAATCTCCTTTCCATCTGTTGAGGTCGCTTTCAACTGCTTCTCAAACTTAGGCTTTCGTCTGCCAGCATTGGTCTTACGGTGCCTGTCTTGTGGTTTACCAGCTACTACAGTTTGGCATTTGCCCTTCACCTGCTTTATGAAAAAATAATTAAATAGATTAATAAAATAAAATTTCCTATTCTTTATGTTGTCCATTTGGTTGTTTACCAAGTACTTACATTGGGAATTCCACCCTTCCCCATATCAAAAACTGTTATATATTTTTCAGACATTTTAAAAAAGTTTTATGTCAAAGATTATTTACTTGTAATATAAGACAAAGATGTATCAGTTGCAAAACTGCTTAAATCACACTTGGACATAATATTTGTTATTATGTCCAAGAATCACATTTATATTGATTGACTCCTACTTACTAAAATGCTTACCGTATTTTCTACTTTGTCAAACTTGGTTGTACAATCAGGCTCTGGCCTCTTATAATCTTGCTTTTCAACATTTTGTGCCTTGAATTTCTTCTTGGGCATGCTTGATCTCCTTGGTAAAACATCAGGCTCCTTTTGCTTTTCTTTCTTCCCTTTCAGTTTCTTCTGCTGTGGGAAATAACAATTAATTAGATGAATATATATGAAAAAAGTGGCAATTTTAACATTCAAAGTTGCATGTCTCATTGTTTACCAATTGCTTCAGCTTGAACACATTGCTTATATCAAAATAGTAATATATTATTCAGGCAATTTAAATTAAAAAAGGGTACTACTATGCTTTAAAACCTGATAGGCAAACATCATAAAAAAAGCTAAGTGTCATATTTACCACATACACTTCATGTAGTAGTTGCTTTCTCTTTTCAATTTCTTTTACTTATTTTATTCCATTTCATTTAATGATTATGGATATCTCACCTTGTTTTTGATTTTGTTCATGAGTTTGGCTGTGAACTTCTTTTCACTTAGAAGACGTGCAGCCACTGACTTCATCTTGGATTCAAATGTCTCCTCACTACAGCCTGGTCCCATCAGTGAAATGCTGGAGGTGGCTTTCTGTTCAATACACTCACCAGTTGAGTTTGCTTTGGAATGCTTAATAAAATATATATCATTGTAACACTAAACAGTTCTACAAATTAAAATACATCAATACTTATCGATATACCATATGAGTAAGAATATATTTCTAAAGTGTCTTGTCCATACATCTAACTTTTACGAAGTGTCAACAATATAAGCTCAGGCTACTGATTTTACCAAAAATAGCACATTTTTTTCTTTTTTTCTTCTTGATAACAAAAGTTTTAATCAGACAGCAATTCACTTATGACCATCTATGCATTTAAAATTTAGATTTAAGTTTTAAAAAGTCCCCTTACTTTATCGTCTTTTCTGTCTCCAGTTGAGTTGTTATTCCTGATCTTTACCAGGCTTACATGCCTCAACATTCCCATCTGAATTATGGGCTGTACAAAAACACACAAAGTAAATGTCTATATATATGCTATATAAGAAGAGAGAGAGAGAGAGGGTGCATCATGACTAACAACATTTGCTGAATAATCAGACTTTTATTTCAGCGAAACATTTAGTTCCATGCCCTGTTAATTCCTCTTACTTGCATCCCATAATTCTCTGCCCTCTGCTTCCAATAATATCCACCTTTACAGAACAAAGTGGCTAGTGCTTAATACCAGTTGACCTTTTGGTCTTTTTGCGACATTACGTTATATTATATTCTCAGAGTCCTTTAATCCTATTTGGCATAGTTGATATGAAATTACTGTTAAGCAGTTTAGATGCACATACATAAATACATACTTTGGTCAACATGGCTGAATGCATTTCCTTGATGTACATCATTGTCAGTGTATGGACCTGCATTAAAAGAGTCACATCACTTCTGTCATATGTATATCTCTAGTTTTGGCATGCATTGTAAAATATGCTATCAGTTCATTATTTCTTCAAACAAATAGCAAATGTTTTTATCTTTGGATTAATACACTACATGTTTTCATTTATGATAATCATAATGCAGATTATTAAAAAGTTACCTCTATTCTGGCAGTTTGAGGTAGATTAATCTTGACAATATTTCTGTCCCCCAATTCACGTAACTGGGCAACATGAGTGTGGGGCTAAA
>NW_019773892.1:589216-602497 GCF_001039355.2 Lingula anatina | reverse complement strand
TGAACTTTGTGACTTTTATACTTACTTCTGATGGAACACACTTTGGCAAGGGAGGGAATTCAGTTTCTGACTGAATATTTGGGACTACAGGAGAATGATCCCCCACACCAATCTCCTTCCCATCTGTTGAGGCTGCTTTCAACTGCTTCTCAAACTTAGGCTTTCGTTGGCCATCATTGGTCTTACAGTGCCTGCCTCGTGGTTTACCAATTACTTCAGTGTGGCATTTGCCCTTCACCTGTTTTAGGAAATAAAAATTAAAAAGATTAATAAAATTTTTTTATGTTGTCTGTTTGGTTGTTTACCAAGTACATGGTTTGGGAACTTGCACTTTTCCCTGTATCAAAAGCTGTAATATATTATTCAGACATTTTTAAGTCTATGTCAAAAATTATAATATGACCAATTTCAATATTTATCCATCACATGTAACATAAGACAAAGATGTAACAGCTGCAAAACTTCTAAAATCACATTTACATCATTTGATTCCTTCTTACCGCATTTTCCCTTTTTTCGTTGTTGCTCTTAGTTGTAAAATCAGGCTCTGGCCTCTTATGGTCTTGCTTTTCAACATTTTGTGCCGTGAATTTGCATTTGGGCATGCTTGATCTCCTTGGTAAAACATCAGGCTCTTTTTGCTTCTCTTTCTTCCCTTTCAGTTGCTTCTGCTTTAGGAAATAATAATTAGATAGATGAATATAAATGAATAAATATGCAAATTTGTAACTTTCTTAGTTACCTGTCGCCTGTTTCAAAATGGTAATATATTATTCAGACAATTTAAATCAAGAAAAGGTATTATTATGTTTAAAACCTGATTGGTAAACATCATAAAAAAAAGTTAGGTGTCATATTTACTACATTGTATATACACTTCATGTACCAGTAGTAGTTGCTTTCTCTTTTTAATTTCTTTTTTTTTTACTTATTTTATTCCATTTCATTTACTGATTATGGATATCTCACCTTGTTTTTGATTTTGTTCATGAGTTTGGCTGTGAACCTCTTTTCACTTAGGAGACGTGCAGCCACTGACTTCATCGTGCATTCAAATGCCTCCTCACTACAACCTGCTCCCATCAGTGAAATGCTGGAGTTGACTATCTGTTCAATACACATGCCTGTTGAGTTTGCTTTGGGATGCTAAAAATATATATCACTGTAACACTAAACGGTTTTGTAAAGTAAAGTAAATCAATACTCAATAATCGATATACAATATGAGTAAGAATATTTTTCTAAAGTGCCATGTCAATACACACAACTTTTACAAAGTGTCGACAATATAAGCTCAGACTCCTCATTATAAAAAAAATAGCGCTTTTTTCTTTTCATTTTTCTTTTCTTTTTTTATTCTTGATAACAAAAGCTTTAATCAAACAGCAATTCACTTATGACCATCTATGCATTTAAAATTTAGATTTAAGTTTCAAAAAGCCCCCTTACTTTATCATCCTTTCTGTCTTCAGTCTTGTTAATTTCTCTGCAGGTTGAGTTGTTATTCCTGATCTTGACCAGGCTTAGATGCCTCAGCATTCCCATCTGAATTATGGGCTGTATAAAAACACACAAAGTAAAAATGTCTATGCTATGTATAAGAACATGCTTCACAAACAACAACAGAGAGAGAGAGAAAGCGTGCTTGTGTCCAATAACATTCGCTGAATAATCAGACCCAATACCCATACCCAATTTTGTGACACTGTTCCTCTTACTTTCAACCATAATCCCCTGCCCTCCGCTTCTAAAAGCGTTAGCCATTATAGAACAAAATGGCCAGTGCATTCATTTAAAATATTAATATTAAAATATCAGTAGAACTTTCGGCCTAATTGCCACATTGCAATATTACACTATATTATAGTATATTCTCAGAGCCCTATAATCCTACTTGGCACAGTTGTTTAGAAATTACTGTTATGCAGATTAGGTTTGCATACATGAATACGTACTTTGGTCAACATGGCTGAATGCATTTTGTTGATGTACATCATTGCCAGTGGATGGACCTGCAGTGAAAGAATCACATCACTTCTGTCATAAATATACCTGCAGATTTGGCATACACTGTAAAATATGCTATCAGTTCATTGTTTCTCAAAACAAATGGCTCCTGACAGGTGTTTTTATCTATAAACAAATATATATATATACATGTTTTCATTTATGATTACAGTGTAGATTATTTCATACGTACCTCTACTCGGGCAGTCTGAGGTAGATTAATCTTTACCATATTTCTGTCTCCCAATTCACGTAATTTGGCAACATGAATGTGGGACTACAATAAAAAAAAGTAGTAAAAATTAAGTAAGGTTTCATACATCTGTGGAAAAAAAAATAATAAATAAATAGATTTAAAAAAAAAAGCTGCAGGTAAATATTACAGCACCCAACTTCACCTATCTTTCTCAACTTAGAATCCATGGAAATCAGAACCTCAGCAATTGCTATATACATTAAGCTTTAATGGACAGTCAGGACAATTTAGATTTATATGCAATAAAAATGAAGCGAATGTTCTGATCTTGCCAAGATATCTGATCAATTATGAAATTCTTGGACAAAAACATTAGGTATCTACATGAAGTAAATAGCTGAATGATAAATGTACCTTTGTCTTAAACTAGAACCCAATATGCTTTTCAAAAAAAACAAAGGAATGACCAAGAAAAGGTCACCCATGGCCAGTTGTGAAAGTAATGGTGGGCTTAGGAACCAAAGCCTGGTGTCCCACATGATTAGCACAGATTATAACGTTGGTTGGAGTATTGGTGTTAGTATTTGGGACCTGTTCTAAGTAATACTACTAATGGGGAATGGACCAAAGTTCCTAACAGACTACCATTCCTGTCCCACCAGTGCTCCCTTTTTGAATTAATACATGTATATTCATACGCTACACCTAAGAAAAGCAGGTTTGTGAGGTGCCCAATAAAAAATGGCATTCTCTAGTACTTACCCATCTCAACACAACTGCACACGAATGGAACTGCTTTGCTTCAGTCTCTTGCACAGAGGTCTGGCCTTTCTGTGTCNGCCTTTGACTGCTTTTCAAACCTAGGTTTTTGTTGGCCATCTTTGGGCTTTAGATGCCTGTCTGGTGGTTTACCATTTACTTCAGTTAGGCCTTTGCCTTTCACCTGCTGTAAGAAATAATAATCAAATAAATGGATAATATGAATCAAAATGACACATTAATTTTTTTATCTAACCCTTCTGGTTGTTTACCAAGTATTTCACAGCTGTATTAAAACAGTAATTAGACAATTCAGACAATTTGAATGAAGAAAAATTATTAACATGTTTGAAACTCTGATCAGCTTTCATTATAAAAGAAAAAAGGGTCATATTCACCATATATTCGGAATGAAGATCACATAAAAACACAAAGCATTTGTTGTTTGTAACTTTTATACTCACTTCTGATGGACCACACTTTGGCAAGGGAGGGAATTCAGTCTCTGACTGAATATTTGGAATTACTGGAGAATGATCCCCCACACCAATCTCCTTTCTGTCTGTTGAGGTTGCTTTCAACTCCTTCTCAAACTTAGGCTTTCGTCTGCCAGCATTGGTCTTACTGTGCCTGTCTGGTGGTTTACCAATGCCCTTCACCTATTTTAAAAAATAATCATTAAAGAGATTAATAAAATTAAATTTCTTCTTTTTATGGTGTTCTTTTGGTAGTTTACGAACTACTTGAGTTGGGAACTTACCATTATCAAATCAGTATCAAAAGCTGTTATATATTATTCAGACATTTTTTTAAAAGTTTTCTGTCAAACATTATAATATGACCAATTACAAACTTTACTTGAAATAGAAGACAAAGATGTCACAGTTGCAAAACTTCTAAAACCACACTTACATCATTTGATTCCTACTTACCACATTTTCCCCATTTTTGTTGTTTATCTTAGTTGTAAAGTCATGCTCTGACCTCTTTTGGTCTTGCTTTTCAAAATTTTGTGCCATGAATTTGTTCTTGGGCATGCTTGATCTCCTTGGTAAAACATCAGGCTCCTTTTGCTTTTCTTTCTTCCCTTTCAGTTTCTTCTGCTTCAGGAAATAATAATTAATTAGATGAATATAAATGAATAAAAATGCCAATTTGTAACTTCCTATGTTGCCTGTCTTGTTAATTACCAATTGCTTAAGCTAGAATGCCCCCTGTATCATAATGGTAATATATTATTCAGACAATTTAAATCAAGAAAAGGTATTATCACATTTAAAACCTGATTGAGTAACATCATAAAGAAGCTAATTGTCATTTTTACCATATAAACTAGATACACTAGTAGTAGTAGTTGCTTTCTCTTTTTAATTTCTTCTCTTTTACTTATTTTATTCGATTTCATTTACTCATTATGGCTGTTTCACCTTGGTTTTGATTTTGTTCATGAGTTTGGCTGTGAACTTCTTTTCACTTAGGAGACGTGCAGCCACTGACTTCATTGTGGATTCAAATGTCTCCTCACTACAGCCTGGTCCCATCAGTGAAATGCTGGAGTTGACTTTCTGTTCAATACACACGACTGTTGAGTTTCCTTTGGGATGCTTAAAATATATATCATTGTAACACTAAACGGTTTTGTTAAGTATATCAATACTCAATACTCAATATATACAATATGAGTAAGAATATTTTTCTAAAGTGCCCTGTCCATACACATAACTTTTACCAAGTGTCGACAATATAAACTCATATTTCTAATTATACAAAAAATAGCATTTTTTTTCATTTTTCTTTTCTTTTTTTTATTCTTGATAACAAAAGCATTAATCAAGCAGAAATTCACTTATGACCATCTATGCATTTAAAATTTAGATTTAAGTTTCAAAAAGCCCCCTTACTTTATCATCCTTTCTGTCTTCAGTCTTGATAATTTCTCTGCAGGTTGAGTTGTTATTCCTGATCTTGACCAGGCTTAGATGCTTCAGCATTCCCATCTGAATTATGGGCTGTATAAAAACACACAAAGTAAATGTCTATGCTATATGTATAAGAACATGTTTCACAAACAAAAACAGAGAGAGAGAGAGAGAGAGAGAGAGAGAGAGAGAGAGAAAGTGTGCTTGTGTCCAATAACATTCGCTGAATAATCAGACCCAATACCGATACCCAGTTTTGTGAAACTGTTCCTCTTACTTTCAACCATAACCCCCTGCCCTCCGCTTCTAAAAGCGTTAGCCATTATAGAACAAAATGGCCAGTGCTTTCATTTAAAATATTAATATTAAAATATCAGTAGAACTTTCGGCCCAATTGCCACATTGCAATATTATGCTATATTATAGTATATTCTCAGAGCCCTATAATCCTACTTGGCACAGTTGTTTAAAAATTACTGTTATGCAGATTAGGTTTGCATACATGAATACGTACTTTGGTCAACATGGCTGAATGCATTTCATTGATGTACATCATTGCCAGTGGATGGACCTGCAGTGAAAGAGTCATGTCACTTCTGTCATAAATATACCTGCAGATTTGGCATACACTGTAAAATATGCTATATCAGTTCATTGTTTTTCAAAACAAATTTCACTGGTGTTTTTATCTTTAGACAAATACATGTTTTAATTTATGATCATAATGTTGATTATTTCAAACATACCTCTACTCGGGCAGTCTGAGGTAGATTAACTTTTACCATATTTCTGTCTCCCAGTTCACGTAATTTGGCAACATGAACGTGGGGCTACAATTAAAAAAAAAAGAGGTAAACACTAAGGTTGTCATACGCCTGTGGATGTAAAAAAAAAAAAAAAAAAAAAAAGTGGGACACTGCAGGTAAATACATGTATATTACAGTGGCCAACTTCACCTATCTTTCTCAACTTAGAATTGATGGAAATCAGTACCTCAGCAATTGCTATATATGTTAAGCTTTAATGGACAGTCAGGACAATTTAGATTTATATGCAATAAAAATGAAGCGAATATATTCTGATCTTGCCAAGATATCTGATCAATTATGAAATTCTTGGACAAAAACATTAGGTATCTACATGAAGTAAATAGCTGAATGATAAATGTACCTTTGTCTTAAACTAGAACCCAATATGCTTTTCAAAATAAACAAAGGAATGACCAAGTTAAGGTCACCCATGGCTGGTTGTGAAAGTAATGGTAGGCTTAGGAACCAAAGTCTGGGGTCCCACATGATTAGCACAGATTATAACATTGGTTGGAGTATTGTTGTTAGTATTTGGGACCTGTTCTAAGTAATACTACTAATGGGGAATGGACCAAAGTTCCTAACAGACTACCATTCCTGTCCCACCAGTGGTCCCTTTTTAAATTAATACATGTATATTCATACGCTACACCAAAGAAAAGCAGGTTTGTGAAGTGCCCAATAAAAAATGGCGTTCTCTAGTACTTACCTGTCTCAACACGACTGCACATGAATGGAACTGCTTTGCTTCAGTCTCTTGCACAGAGGTCTGGCCTTTCTTTGTCCTTTGTACCTTTTACGAAAACAGATAATTGATTGATTTTTTATGATCAAGTTCGTAATAAGTTCAAAAGGAACAAAATTAAATTAGCAAAATTGCAACAATGGTCTCTAATATACCAGCAACAAAAACACCAAAGTCAAGATCAAAGTTGAGATTATGTTCAATATCAATCACTGATCCATTACAAATTATGCAATCAATTACAAAATGTGTCAAACACTACTAATAAAAGATTTTTAAAAATGGTTTAATTAACATAGCATCATTTGTTTCATCCCAATGGCAATGTTTACCTCATTTTCCAGAAAAGTGGGTGTTTCCAAGACCAATGTATCTATAACTGAAATTTCATCTTTGTCATCAGTCTCAGTTCTGGTCAAAGGAGATGGAGGTGCTGAAGGCAATGACCTCTGCATCTTTTGTTTTCCATTCTTCAAATTCAATTTCTTGCAGTTTGTTACTTCTTTAAGTACTTCTGATGGGTCATGCTTGGACAAGGGAGGGAATTCAGTTTCTGACTGAATATTTGGAACTACTGGAGAATGGTCCCCCACACCAATCTCCTTCCTGTCTGTTGAGCTTGCCTTTGCCTGTTTTTCAATCCTATGCTTTAGTTTGCCATCAGTCTTAAGTTGCTCAGATGTTGGTTTACCAATTACTTGTGTTTGATACTTGCCCTTCTTTACCTATTTAGATAATCATGTTTTGATAATGCATTTTTATATTAAGATAAAGTTCAAGATGTGTTAAAACAAAGGTCTGTGAGATTAAATGTTGAAAAAAGCCTTTTTATTTGATAATGTATACAAAACTTGCACCCTTCAATTTGTATTTTGAATTTTTTACCATATTATCTATTTATGTTCACATTAAACCCGTATTAATTTTTAAAGAAATTTAGTTGTTGGTTTATTTATTTATTTTTACCTTTTCTTTTGGGCTGATTGTAATCTCCTTTTCTTTGCAGAGATGTGAGACCACTGAGGTGGCTTGGCTCATCGTGCATTCAGATGTGCGTGCACTTTCTAGGAAACGTGCACCACAGACTGGGCCCATCAGTAATATGCTGGGGTCCATGCTGTTTAACGCCTGAACGTCTTGGTCTGATATCTGAGCATTGTTGGTGGAATTCTGTCTAATCAAGAGGATGCTCGGGTCGACTCCCATGAGAAACTTTGATGGGGAGACAGATTTCTGATGAAACTGTGGTTCTTTGGTAAAAGAATTTGCATTCTTTTCTGTCTGCTTGTCAGTTAAACTGCACTTGACATCTTCTTTTCCTTTGTCCTTCACCTTCTGTAATAAATAATTATAAAATAATGAAATAAATAAAATGAGTCAAAATGCTAGTTTCCAATTTTTTTCTTTTGCCCGTCTGGTTGTTTGCCAATTTCCTGAGTTGAGAACTTGCCCATCACATATCAAAATGGTAATATATCATTTGGACACTTTTAGATTAAGAAAAAATTATTTTCTTTTTTAACCTGATCAGTTAACATAATAAAAGATGATGAAGTGTTATATTCACCATATATATATATATATATATATATATATATATATATATATTTGTAGAACAAAGATCATATGAAAAAACAAAATTAAGCATTTATTGATTGTGAACCTCTTACGTACTTCTGATGGCTCATACTTGGACAAGGGAGGGAATTCAGTTTCTGACTGAATGTCTGGGACTACTAGAGAATGATCCACCACACCAATCTGCTTTTCAATCCAAGGCTTTTGGTGGCCAGCATTGGTCTTAAGTTGCCCCTCAGGTGGTTTACTAATTACTGCAGTTTGGACTTTGTCCTTCACCTGCTTTTAGAAATAATAATAAAATGAATAAAGATGCCACTCTTCAACATTTTCTGTTACCTGTCTGATTGTTTGTCAGTTACTTTACTTAGCTTGTTGCCCTTCACTTAATTGTACCAATACAAGTGAACACGTAAATCAAGAAAAAATATTGTTTTCTTTTTTAACCTGATTAGTTGACATAATAAAAGAGTTATATTATCATACATTTAGAATAAAGATCACATAAAAAACATAAAGCATTTGTTGTTTGTAACTTTTTATTTACGT
Organism: Lingula anatina; assembly: GCF_001039355.2. The sequence goes on along the minus strand of NW_019773892.1, from coordinate 593,935 downwards.
ACTTCTGTTGGGTCATGCTTGGACAAGGGAGGAAATTCAATATGTGACTGGATATTTGGAACCACTGGAGAATGATCCACCACACCAATCTCCTTCCTGACTGTTGAGCTCGCCTTTGACTGCTTTTTGGTCCTAGGCTTTCGTTGGCCATCATTGGTCTCACGGTGCCTATCTGGTGGTTTACCAATAACTTCAGTTTGGCCTTTGCCTTTCACCTGCTGTAAGAAATAATAATCAAATAAATGGATAGTATGAATCAAAATGCCACATTTTATTATCTTACCTGTCTGGTTGTTCACCAAGTATTTCAAAGCTGTATCAAATCAGTTATATATTTTTCAGACATTTCGAATAAAGAAAAATTATTATCATGTTTGAAAACCTGAGCAGTTATCATTATAAAAAAAAATTGTCAAATTCACCATATATTCATAAAGAAGATCACATGAAAAACAGAAAAAAAAAGCATTTTTGGTTTACTACTTTTATACTTACTTCTGATGGACCACATTTTGGCAAGGGAGGGAATTCAGTTTCTGACTGAATATTTGGAACTACTGGAGAATGATCCCCCACACCAATCTCCTTTCCATCTGTTGAGGTCGCTTTCAACTGCTTCTCAAACTTAGGCTTGCGTCTGCCAGTATTGGTCTTACGGTGCCTGTCTGGTGGTTTACCATCTACTTCAGTTTGGCATTTGCCCTTCACCTGCTTTATGAAAAAATAATTAAATAGATTAATAAAATAAAATTTCTTATTCTTTATGTTGTCCATTTGGTTGTTTACCAAGTACTTAAGTTGGGAACTTCCACCCTTCCCCATATCAAAAATTGTTATATATTTTTCAGACATTTTAAAAAAGTTTTGTGTCAAAGATTATAATATGACCAATTACAAAATTTACTTGTAATATAAGACAAAGATGTAACAGTTGCAAAACTGCTTAAATCACACTTGGACATAATATTTGTTATTATGCTCAAGAATCACATTTACATTGATTGATTCCTACTTACTAAAATGCTTACCGTATTTTCTACTTTTTCGTTGTCAACCTTGGTTGTAAAATCAGGATCTGGCTTCTTCTGAACTGGCTTTTCAACATTTTGTGCCTTGAATTTCTTCTTGGGCATGCTTGATCTCCTTGGTAAAACATCAGGCTCCTTTTGTTTTTCTTTCTTCCCTTTCAGTTTCTTCTGCTGTAGGAAAAAATAATTAATAAGATGAATATATATGAATAAAAGCTGCAATTTTAACATTCAAAGTTGCACGTCATGTTGTTTACCAATTGCTTCAGCTTAAACATGGCCTATTTCAAAATGGTAACATATTTTTCAGGCAATTTAAATTTAAAAAAGGTATTACTATGTTTAAAAACCTGATAGGTTAACATAATAAAAAAGCTAAGTGTTATATTTAACACATATACACTTCATGTAGTAGTTGCTTTCTCTTTTTAATATCTTTTACTTATCTTATTCCATTTCATTTACTGATTATGGATATCTCACCTTGTTTTTGATTTTGTTCATGAGTTTGGCTGTGAACTTCTTTTCACTTAGGAGACGTGCAGCCACTGACTTCATTGTGGATTCAAATGTCTCCTCACTACAGCCTGGCCCCATCAGTGAAATGCTGGAGTTGACTTTCTGTTCAATACACCCGCCTGTTAAGTTTGCTTTGGGATGCTTAATAAAATATATCATTTCAACACTAAATGGTTTTATAAATTAAAGTACATCAATACTTATCGATAAACAATATGAGTAAGAATATACATCTAACTTTTAAGAGGTTTCAACAATATAAGCCCAGGCTCCTGATTATACAAAAAATATCACTTTTTTGTTTTCTTGTTTACTTCTTGATAACAAAAACTTAAATCACACAGCGATTAACTTATGACCATGCATCTATGCATTTAAATTTTAGATTTAAGTTCAAAAGTCCCTTTACTTTATCATCTTTTCTGTCTTCAGTTGAGTTGTTATTCCTGATCTTGACCAGGCGTAGATGCCTCAACATTCCCATCTGAATTATGGGCTGTATAAAAACACACAAAGTAAATGTCTATATATATGCTATATATAAAAAGAGAGAGAGAGAGAGAGAGAGAGAGAGAGAGGGTGCATTTATGACCAACAACATTTGCTGAATAATCAGACTTTTATTTCAACGAAACATTTAGTTCCATGCCCAACTTTGTGAAACTGTTCCTCTTACTTGCATCCCATAACCCCCTGCCCTCTGCTTCCAATAATATTTACCATTACAGAACAAAATGGCTAGTGCTTAATACCAGTTGACCTTTCGGTCTTTTTGCGACAATACGTTATATTATATTCTCACAGCCCTTTAATCCTATTTGGCATAGTTGATATGAAATTACTTTTATGCAGTTTAGGTTCGCATACATAAATACATACTTTGGTCAACATGGCTGAATGCATTTCCTTGATGTACATCATTGTCAGTGTATGGACCTGCATTAAAAGAGTCACATCACTTCTGTCATAAATATATCTCTAGTTTTGGCATGCATTGTAAAATATGCTATCAGTTCATTATTTCTTAAAACAAATAGCAGATGTTTTTATCTTTGGATTAATACACTACATGTTTTCATTTATGATAATTATAATGCAGATTATTAAAAAGTTACCTCTATTCTGGCAGTCTGAGGTAGATTAATCTTGACAATATTTCTGTCCTCCAATTCACGTAAATGGGCAACATGAGTGTGGGGCTAAATTTTGAAAAAGGAGTAGTAATAAATATGGTTATTATGTATCTGTGGATGAAAGAAAAAGAAAATGGCAGGATGCAGGTTAATAGAGTAATGTTACAGCACCCAAAGTCATCCAACTTAGATTTTATTGAAATCAGACCTGCAGCAATTGCTAGATTTTCCAGTAGAGATAAAGCGTCTGTTTTGATTGTACCTAGTTATCAATTGTGAAATACACTTATGATCATTTATGCATTGAAAATTTAGATTTAAGTTTCAAAATTACATGTACTTCTTACTTTGTCATCTTTTCTGTATCCAGCATTGACTATTTTTCTGCAAGTTGAGTTGCTATTCCTGATGCTGACTAGCCTTAGGAACCTCAGCATTCCCATATAAATTGAGGACTGTATAAAAAAAACACACAAAAGTTATTGTCTATACCGGTATCTGCTATATGACAAAGCACTCTTTTAAAAAAAGAGAGAAAATACATTGATACACGAAAGACATTGCTGAATAATCTAACTGTCATTCCATCCCAACATTAAGATCCAGTCTCAATTTTGTGACTTTTTACCTCTAACCTGAAATCCCATACATATAACACCCCTACCCCATGCTTTCAGCAGAGTTTGACATACCGAGTGACCGAGTAACAGAGAAGCTAGTTCCTAAAATACCAATATAACTCTCGATCTTATTGCCACAGTACGTTTTTTGTTATTCTCAGATCCCTCTTATCCCATTCGGCAAAGTTGTCTAGAGAAAGTTGTTATGCAATTTAGGTCTTAATATATGAATACCTACTTTCGTCAACATGGCTGAATATATTTCTTTGATGTACATCATTGCCAGAGGATGGACCTGCAGCAAAAGAGACATATTAATTCTGTTATAAATATATCTGTCGTTTGAGCATACACTTTAAAACAATTATTTTTTAAATAACTGAGGTGTTATTTTCTTTGGATATATATATATATATATATATATATATATATAGAGAGAGAGAGAGAGAGAGAGAGAGAGAGAGAGTTTATTGAACTCAGAACTTATGTTTGCTATGAAATATACATATTTAAAAAACCATACCTCTACGCGGGCAGTCTGAGGTAGGTTAATCTTGACTGTATTTCTGTCCCCCAGTTTGCGTAATTGGGCAACATGCACGTGGGGCTAAATTTAAAAATAAAAGAGAAGTAAAATGTACGGTTATCACACATCTGTGGATGCTGAAAGAAAAAATGGATGAACGAAAACTTTGTCCTAACAAAAATATTAAGGAAAACGCCTTACAAATAAGCAAACGAATAAACATAGTTCATCCATCTGGTGGACCAATTTGAATAATACTTATACGTTATACATGTAAGAAAAGTACTTGTAGGTTTGCGAAGCGCCTAATATAAAAAAGGTATTCTCTAACACTCACCCGTCTCAACACGACCGCACGTTTGTTCATGGCGCGCCGGGCGGCTATTAAAATGGACAATATATCAATTAAATCGATCAGCAAACATTAGTCGACTTTATTTTATTAAAAACGATATGCATATTTAAAGTGTTTGGGGTGTATATCTTAAATCGCACTCGTAAACGGTGAAACACACGTTTACCATCCATCCAGTAGAAGAACAGATATACACTCTTGCCCAAAATGGTTGGTACACGGAAATTTTGGGATGCATATCGCCCTGTTTCTTTCATTATTATTGATATTACCAAATTAATACTGTTTATATTGTTAAATATGTGAAGCTGGAGGATTGGTTAAGTCATGGAGAAATAACCAATGCAAGTGTGAAAAAAGCGTTAATTTATTTAGTTTTTTTTTCTCATGCCCCCAAAAAGAGTACCTTTTTTTACATAACAGTACCAAGTAAAAAATTAAACATAAATTTATACTGTGATTGACAATTAATATGAAATTAGGGGAAATTGTCAAGAAACATCTTCAGAGTTCATTATTAATCTCAATAGCGGGTATG
>NW_019773892.1:552452-568160 GCF_001039355.2 Lingula anatina | reverse complement strand
TTTTACTTATCTTATTCCATTTCATTTACTGATTATGGATATCTCACCTTGTTTTTGATTTTGTTCATGAGTTTGGCTGTGAACTTCTTTTCACTTAGGAGACGTGCAGCCACTGACTTCATTGTGGATTCAAATGTCTCCTCACTACAGCCTGGTCCCATCAGTGAAATGCTGGAGTTGACTTTCTGTTCAAGACACACACCTGTTGAGTTTGCCTTGGGATGCTTAAAATATATATCATTGTAACACTAAACGGTTTTGTAAAGTAAAGTAAATCAATACTCAATAATCGCTATATATACAATATGAGTAAGAATATTTTTCTAAAGTGCCCTGTCCACACACACAACTTTTACGAAGTGTCGACAATATATACTCAGACTCCTAATTATACAAATAAAATAGCGTTTTTTCTTTTCATTTTTCTGTTCTTTTTTTCTTCTTGATAACAAAAACTTTAATCACACAGCAATTCACTTATGACCATCTATGCATTTAAAATTTAGATTTAAGTTTCAAAAAGCCCCCTTACTTTGTTATCTTTTCTGTCTTTAGTCTTGATAATTTCTCTGCAGGTTGAGTTTATGTTATTCCTGATCTTGACCAGGCTTAGATGCCTCAGCATTTGCATCTGAATTATGGGCTGTATAAAAACACACAAAGTAAATGTCTATGCTATGTACAAGAACATGCTTCACAAACAAAAACAGAGGGATAGAGAGAGAGTGCTAATGTCCAATAAAATAAGCTGAATAATCAAACTTTCATTTCAGCGAAACATTTAGTTCCATTACCAATTTTTACTTTCAACCATAACCCCCTGCCCTCCACTTCCAAAAGCGTTAGTCATTATAGAACAAAATGACCAGTGCTTTTAAGGAATTAAAATATCAGTAGAACTTTCGGCCTTATTGCCACATTGCAATATTACGTTATATTATATTATATTCTCAGAGCCCTTTAATATCACTTGGCATAGTTGTTTAGAAATTACTGTTATGCAGATTAGTTTTGCATACATGAATACGTACTTTGGTCAACATGGCTGAATGCATTTCATTGATGTACATCATTGCCAGTGGATGGACCTGCAGTGAAAGAGTTGTGTCATTTCTGTCATAAATATACCTGTAGTTTTGGCATACACTGTAAAATATGCTATCAGTTCTTTGTTTCTCAAAACAAATTGCTCAGGTGTTTTTATCTTTAGACAAATACATGTTTTAATTTATGATCATAATGTTGATTATTTCAAACATACCTCTACTCGGGCAGTCTGAGGTAGATTAACTATTACCATATTTCTGTCTCCCAGTTCACGTAATTTGGCAACATGAATGTGGGGCTACAATTTAAAAAAAAGAAGTAAAAACTAAGGTTGTCATACACCTGTGGATGCAAAAAAAAAGTGGGACACTGCAGGTAAATATATTACATTTGCCAACTTCACCTATCTTTCTCAACTTAAAATTGATGGAAATCAGTACCTCAGCAATTGCTATATACATTAAGCTTTAATGGACTGCAGTCAAGACAATTTAGATTTATATGCAATAAAAATGAAGCGAATATATTCTGATCTTGCCAAAATATCTGATCAATTATGAAATTCTTGGACAAATACATTAGACATATACCCTGTATCTACATGAAATAAATGGCTGAATGATACTTGTACCTTTGTCTTAAACTAGAACCCAATATGCTTTTCAAAATAAACAAAGGAATCACCAAGAAAAGGTCACCCATGGCCGGTTGTGAAAGGAATTGTTGTCTTAGGATCCGAAGTCTGGGATTCCATATGATTAGGGTTGGTTGGAGAATTGGGGTAGGTATTCGGGATGAATGAGACCTGTTCTAAGTAATACTACTAAAGGGGAATGGACCNGTAAAATCAGGCTCTGGCTCCTTATGAACTTGCTTTTCAACATTTTGTGCCATGAATTTGTTCCTGGGCATGCTTGATCTCCTCGGTACAACATCAGGCTCCTTTTGTTTTTCTTTCTTCCCTTTCAGTTTCTTCTGCTTAAGGAAATAATAATTAAATAGATAATATTAATGAATTAAAATGCCAATTTGTAACATTCTGAGTAGCCTGTCTCATTGTTTACCAATTGCTTCAGCTTGAATGCTGTCTGTATCAAAACAGTAATATATTATTCAGACAATTTAAATCAAGAAAAGGTATTATTATTATGTTTAAAACCTGATCAGTTATTAAAAAAAAACATTATAAAAAAAACATTATAAGAAAAGCTTACCATATACACTTCATGTAGTATAGTTGCTGTCTCTTTTTAATTTCTTCTTTTTTTTTACTTATTTTATTCCATTTCATTTACTGATTATGGATATCTCACCTTGTTTTTGATTTTGTTCATGAGTTTGGCTGTGAACCTCTTTTCACTTAGGAGACGTGCAGCCACTGACTTCATTGTGGATTCAAATGTCTCCTCACTACAGCCTGGTCCCATCAGTGAAATGCTGGAGTTGACATTCTGTTCAATACACCCACCAGTTGAGTTTTCTTTGGGATGCTTAAAATATATATCATTGTCACAGTAAATGGTTTTGTAAAGTAAAGTAAATCAATGAGTAAGAATATTTTTCTAAAGTGCCCTGTCCATACACACAACTTTTACGAAGTGTCAACAATATACATGTATACTCAGACTCCTAATTAAACAAAAGATAGTGCTTTTTTCTTTTCATTTTCATTTTTTTTTCTTGATAACAAAAGCTCTAATCAAACAGCAATTCACTTATGACCATCTACGCATTTAAAATTTAGATCTAAGTTTTAAAAAGCCCCCTTACTTTATCATCCTTTTTGTCTTCAGTCTTGATAATTTCTATGCAGGTTGGGCTGTTATTCCTGATCTTGACCAGGCTTAGATGCCTCAGCATTTGCATCTGAATTATGGGCTGTATAAAAACACACAAAGTATATGTCGATGCTATGTATAAGAACATGCTTCACAAACAAAAACAGAGGGATAGAGAGAGAGTGCTAATGTCCATTAAAATTAGCTGAATAATCAAACTTTCATTTCAGCGGAACATTTAGTTCCATAACCAATTTTTACTTTCAACCATAACCCCCTGCCCTCCACTTCCAAAAGCGTTAGTCATTATAGAACAAAATGACCAGTGCTTTTAAGGAATTAAAATATCAGTAGAACTTTCGGCCTTATTGCCACATTGCAATATTATGTTATATTATATTATATTCTCAGAGCCCTTTAATATCACTTGGCATAGTTGTTTAGAAATTACTGTTATGCAGATTAGTTTTGCATACATGAATACATACTTTGGTCAACATGGCTGAATGCATTTCATTGATGTACATCATTGCCAGTGGATGGACCTGCAGTGAAAGAGTCGTGTCATTTCTGTCATAAATATACCTGTAGTTTTGGCATACACTGTAAAATATGCTATCAGTTCTTTGTTTCTCAAAACAAATTGCTCAGGTGTTTTTATCTTTAGACAAATACATGTTTTTAATTTATGATCATAATGTTGATTATTTCAAACATACCTCTACTCGGGCAGTCTGAGGTAGATTAACTATTACCATATTTCTGTCTCCCAGTTCACGTAATTTGGCAACATGAACGTGGGGCTACAATTTAAAAAAAAGAAGTAAAAACTAAGGTTGTCATACACCTGTGGATGCAAAAAAAAAGTGGGACACTGCAGGTAAATGTATTACATTTGCCAACTTCACCTATCTTTCTCAACTTAAAATTGATGGAAATCAGTACCTCAGCAATTGCTATATACATTAAGCTTTAATGGACTGCAGTCAGGACAATTTAGATTTATATGCAATAAAAATGAAGCGAATATATTCTGATCTTGCCAAAATATCTGATCAATTATGAAATTCTTGGACAAATACATTAGACATATACCCTGTATCTACATGAAATAAATAGCTGAATGATACTTGTACCTTTGTCTTAAACTAGAACCCAATATGCTTTTCAAAATAAACAAAGGAATCACCAAGAAAAGGTCACCCATGGCTGGTTGGGAAAGGAATTGTTGTCTTAGGATCCGAAGTCTGGGATTCCATATGATTAGGGTTGGTTGGAGAATTGGGGTAGGTATTCGGGATGAATGAGACCTGTTCTAAGTAATACTACTAAAGGGGAATGGACCAACGTTCCTAACAGACTACCATTCCTGTCCCACCAGTGTTCCCTTTTTAAATTAATACATGTATATTCATACGCTACAGATAAGAAAAGCAGGTTTGCGAAGCGCCCAATAAAAAATGGCATTCTCTAGCACTTACCTGTCTCAACACAACTGCACATGAATGTAACTGCTTTGCTTCAGTCTCTTGCACAGAGGTCTGGCCTTTCTTTGTCCTTTGTACCTTTTACAAAAACAGATAATTGATTGATTTTTTATGATCAAGTTCGTAATAAGTTCAAAAGGAACAAAATTAAATTGGCGAAATTGCAACAACGGTCTTTTTAACCAGCATCAAAAACACCAAAGTCAAGATCAAAGTTGCGATTATGTTCAACATCAACCACTGATCCATTACAAATTATGCAATCAATTACAAAATGTATCAAACACTACTAATAAAAGACTGATTTTTAAAAATGGTTTAATTAACATAAGCATCATTTGTTTCATCCCAATGACAATGTTTACCTCATTTTCCAGAAAAGTGGGTGTTTTGAAGGCCAATGTATCTATAACTGAAATTTCATCTTTGTCATCAGTCTCAATTCTGGTTGCAGGAGATGGAAGTGTTGAATGCAGTGACCTCTGCATCTTTTGTTTTCCATTCTTCACATTCAGTTTCTTGCTGTTTCTTACTTCTTTACGTACTTCTGATGGCTCATGCTTGGACAAAGGAGGGAATTCAATTTCTGACTGAATATTTGGAACTACTGGAGAATGATCCTCCACACCAATCTCCTTCCTGTCTGTTGAGCTTGCCTTTGCCTGTTTTTCAATCCTAGGCTTTTGTTGGCCACCACTGGTCTTAAGTTGCTCAGATGTTGGTTTACCAATTACTTGAGTTTGATACTTGCCCTTCTTTACCTATTTAGATAATCATATTTTGATAATGCATTTTTATATTAAGGTAAAGTATAAGATATGTTGAAAAAAATGCCTTTTTTATTTATAATGTATACAAAACTTGCACCCTTCAATTTCTATTTTTAATATTTACCATTCTATCTATTTATGTTCACATTAAACCCATATTTATTTTTTTAGAAATTTATTTGCTGGTTTATTTATTTTTTTTTTACTTTGTTTTTACCTTTTCTTTTGGGCTGATTGTGATCTCCTTTTCTTTGCAAAGATGGGAGACCACTGAGGCAGCTTGGGTCATCGCGCATTCACATGTCTGTGCGCTTTCTAGGAAACGCGCACCACAGACTGGGCCCATCAGTAATATGCTGGGGTCCATGCTGCTTAACACCTGCATGTTTTGGTCTGATACCTGAGCATTGTTGGTGGAATTCTGTCTAATCAAGAGGATGCTTGGGTCGACTCCCATGAGAAACTTTGACGGGGAGTCAGATTTCTGTTGAAACTGTGGTTCTTTGGTAAAAGAATTTGCATTCTTTTCTGTCTGCTTGTCAGTTAAACTGCACTTGACATCTTCTTTTCCTTTGTCCTTCACCTTCTGTAATAAATAATTATAAAATAGAGAAATAAATAAAATGAGTCAAAATGCCACTTTCCAATTTTTTCTTTTGCCCGTCTGGTTGTTTGCCAATTACCTGAGTTGAGAACTAGCCACTCACACATCAAAATGGTAATATATTATTCTGACACTTTTAAATTAATAAAAAAAAAATATTTCTTTTTTAACCTGATCAGGTAACATAATAAAAGAATATGAAGTTTAATATTTACCATATATATTTGTAGAATAAAGGTCATATGAAAAAGCAAAATAAAGCATTAACTTTGGTGATTGTATCCTTCTTACGTACTTCTGATGGCTTATACTTGGACAAGGGAGGGAATTCAGTTTCTGACTGAATGTCTGGAACTACTGGAGAATGATCCACAACACCAATCTCCTTTCCTTCCTGGCCAGCATTGGTCTTAAGTTGCCCATCAGGTGGTTTACCAATTACTGCAGTTTGGACTTTGTCCTTCACCTGCTTTAAGAAATAATGATAAAATGAATAAAGATGCCACTCTTCAACATTTTCTGTTACCTGTCTGATTGTTTGTCAGTTACTTTACTTAGCTTATTGCCCTTCACTTAATTGTACCAATACAAGTGAACACGTAATCAAGAAAAAATATTATTTTCTTTTTTAACGTGATAAGTTGACATAATAAAAGTGTCATATAATCATACATTTGGAATAAAGATTACATAAAAACAAAGCATTTGTTGTTTGTAACTTTTTATTTACGTACTTCTGTTGGGTCATGCTTGGACAAGGGAGGGAATTCAGTATGTGACTGAATATTTGGAACTACTGGAGAATGATCCCCCACACCAATCTCCTTCCTGACTGTTGAGCTCGCCTTTGACTGCTTTTTGGTCCTAGGCTTTCGTTGGCCATCATTGGTCTCACGGTGCCTATCTGGAGGTTTACCAATTACTTCAGTTTGGCCTTTGCCTTTCACCTGCTGTAAGAAATAATAATCAAATAAATGGATAATATGAATCAAAATGCCACATTTTATTATCTTACCTGTCTGGTTGTTCACCAAGTATTTCATAGCTATATCAAATCAGTTATATATTTTTCAGACATTTCGAATAAAGAAAAATTATTATCATGTTTGAAAACCTGAACAGTTATCATTATAAAAAAAAACTGTCAAATTCACCATATATTCATAAAGAAGATCACATGAAAAACAGAAAACAAAGCATTTTTGGTTTACTACATTTATACTCACTTCTGATGGACCACACTTTGGCAAGGGAGGGAATTCAGTTTCTGACTGAATATTTGGGACTACAGGAGAATGATCCCCCACACCAATCTCCTTCCTGACTGTTGAGCTCGCCTTTGACTGCTTTTTAGGCTTTTGTTGGCCATCATTGGTCTCACGGTGCCTATCTGGTGGTTTACCAATTACTTCAGTTTGGCCTTTGCCTTTCACCTGCTGTAAGAAATAATAATCAAATAAATGGATAATATGAATCAAAATGCCACATTCTTTTATCTTACCTGTCTGGTTGTTCACCAAGTATTTCAAAGCCGTATCAAATCAATTATATATTTTTCAAACATTTCGAATAAAGAAAAATTATTATCATGTTTGAAAACCTGAGCAGTTATCATTATAAAAAAAATTGTCAAATTCACCATATATTCGTAAAGAAGATCACATGAAAAACAGAAAACAAAGCATTTTTTGTTTGCTACTTTTATACTTACTTCAGATGGACCACACTTTGGCAAGGGAGGGAATTCAGTTTCTGACTGAATATTTGGGACTTCAGGAGAATGATCCCCCACACCAATCTCCTTTTCATCTGTTGAAGTCGCTTTCAACTGCTTCTCAAACTTAGGCTTTCGTCTGCCAGCATTGGTCTTGCGTTGTCTGTCTGGTGGTTTACCAATGACTTCAGTTTGGCAACTGCCCTTCACCTGCTTTAAGAAATAATAAATAAATAGATTAATAAAATTAAACTTTTTCTATTATTTTTTTATGTTGTCTGTTTGGTTGTTTACCATGTACTTAAGTTGGGAACTTCCGTCCTTCCCCGTATCAAACCCTGATATATATATTTTTCAGACATTTAAAAAAGGTTTTCTGATAAAGATTATAATATGACCAATTACAAAATTTACTTGTAATATAAGACAAAGATGTAACAGTTGCAAAACTGCTTAAATCACATTTAGATTGATTGATTCCTACTTTCTGAAATGCTTACCGTATTTTCTTTTTCGTTGTCGACCTTAGTTGTAAAATCAGGCTCTGGCTTTTTATGAACTTGCTTTTCAGCATTTGGTGCTGTGAATTTCTTCTTGGGCTTGCTTGATCTCCTTGGTAAAACATCAGGCTCCTTTTGCTTTTCTTTCTTCCCTTTCAGTTTCTTCTGCTGTAGGAAATAATAATTAATGAGATGAATATATATGAATAAAAGCAGCAAAATTTAACATTCAAAGTTGCATGTCTTGTTGTTTACCAATTGCTTCAGCTTGAACCCGGCTTATATCAAAATAGTAATATATTATTTATGCAATTTAAATTTAAAAAAGGTATTACTATGTTTTAAAACCTGATAGGTTAACATAATTTTAATAAAAGCTGAGTGTCATATTTAACACATACACTTCATGTAGTAGTTTCTCTTTTTTTAAAAAGAGAAACTATTACAATTAAATTAAAATTTCTTTTACTTATCTTATTCCATTTCATTTACTGATTATGGATATCTCACCTTGTTTTTGATTTTGTTCATGAGTTTGGTTGTGAACTTCTTTTCACTTAGGAGACGTGCAGCCACTGACTTCATCTTGGATTCAAATGTCTCCTCACTATAGCCTGGTCCCATCAGTGAAATGCTGGAGTTGACTTTCTCTTCAATACACTCGCCTGTTGAGTTTGCTTTGGGATGCTTAATAAATTATATATCATTGTAACACTAAATGGTTTTATAAATTAAAGTACATCAATACTTATCAATATACAATATGAGTAAGAATATACATCTAACTTTTAAGAGGTTTCAACAATATAAGCCCAGGCTCCTGATAATACAAAAAATATCACTTTTTTGTTTTTGTTTTTTACTTCTTGATAACAAAAAAGTGATATCATACAGCAATTAACTCATGACCATGCATCTATGCATTTAAATTTTAGATTTAAGTTCAAAAGTCCCCTTACTTTATCGTCTTTTCTGTCTTCAGCTGATTTGTTATTCCTGATCTTGACCAGGCGTAGATGCCTCAACATTCCCATCTGAATTACGGGCTGTATAAAAACACACAAAGTAAATGTTTATATATATATATGCTATATAAAAAGAGAGAGAGAGAGAGAGGGTGCATTTATGACCAACAACATTTGCTGAATAATCAGACTTATTTCAGCGAAACATTTAGTTCCATGCCCAACTTTGTGAAACTGTAATAATATCCACCTTTACAGAACAAAGTGGCTAGTGCTTAATACCAGTTGACCTTTCGGTCTTTTTGCGACAATACGTTATATTATATTCTCAGAGTCCTTTAATCCTATTTGGCATAGTTGATATGAAATTACTTTTATGCAGTTTAGGTTCGCATACATAAATACATACTTTGGTCAACATTGCTGAATGCATTTCCTTGATGTACATCATTGTCAGTGTATGGACCTGCATTAAAAGAATCACATCACTTCTGTCATAAATATATCTCTAGTTTTGGCATGCACTGTAAAATATGCTATCATTTCATTATTTCTTAAAACAAATAGCAGATGTTTTTATCTTTGGATTAATACACTACATGTTTTCATTTATGATAATTATAATGCAGATTATTAAAAAGTTACCTCTACTCGGGTAGTCTGAGGTAGATTAATCTTGACAATATTTCTGTCCCCCAATTCACATAACTGGGCAACATGAGAGTGGGGCTAAATTTTTGAAAAAGGAGTAGTAATTAATATGGTTATTATATATCTGTAGATGCCAGAAAAGGAAAATGGCAGGATGCAGGTTAATAGGTTAATTTTACAGCGCCTAAAGTCATCCAACTTAGAATTTATTGAAATCAGAACTGCGACAATTGCTAGATTTTCCAGTAGAGATAAAGCGTCTGTTTTGATTGAACCTAGTTATCAATTGTGAAATACACTTATGATCATTTATGCATTCAAAATTTAGATTTAAGTTTCCAAATTACATGTACTTCTTACTTTGTCATCTTTTCTGTATCCAGCATTGACTATTTTTCTGCAAGTTGAGTTGCTATTCCTGATGCTGACTAGCCTTAGGAACCTCAGCATTCCCATATGAATTGAGGACTGTATAAAAAAAAACACACAAAAGTTATTGTATATAAGCACTCTTAAAAAGAGAGAAAATACATTGATACACGAAAGACATCACTGAATAATCTGACTGTCATTCCATCCAAACATTAAGATCCAGTCTCAATTTTGTGACTTTTTACCTCTAACCTGAAATCCCATACATATAACACCCTACCCCATGTTTTCAGCAGAGTTTGACATACCGAGTGACCGAGTAACAGAGAAGCTAGTTCCTAAAATACCAATATAACTCTCGATCTTATTGCCACAGTACGTTATTTGTTATTCTCAGATTGCATATTATCCCATTCGGCAAAGTTGTCTAGAGAAAGTTGTTATGCAATTTAGGTCTTAATATATGAATACCTACTTTCGTCAACATGGCTGAATATATTTCTTTGATGTACATCATTGCCAGAGGATGGACCTGCAGCAAAAGAGACATATTAATTCTGTTATAAATATATCTGTAGTTTGAGCATACACTTTAAAACAATTATTTTTTAAATAACTGAGGTGTTATTTTCTTTGGATATATATATATATATATATATAGAGAGAGAGAGAGAGAGAGAGAGAGAGAGAGAGAGAATTTATTGAACTCAGAACTTATGTTTGCTGTGAAATATACATATTTAAAAATACCATACCTCTACGCGGGCAGTCTGAGGTAGGTTAATCTTGACTGTATTTCTGTCCCCCAGTTTGCGTAACTGGACAACATGCACGTGGGGCTAAATTTAAAAATAAAAGAGAAGTAAAATGTACGGTTATCACACATCTGTGGATGCTGAAAGAAAAAATGGATGAACGAAAAATTTGTCCTAACAAAAATATTAAGGAAAACGCCTTACAAATAAGCAAACGAATAAACATAGTTCATCCATCTGGTGGACCATTTTGAATAATACTTATACGTTATACATGTAAGAAAAGTACTTGTAGGTTTGCGAAGCGCCCAATATAAAAAAAGGCATTCTCTAGCACTCACCCGTCTCAACACGACCGCACGTTTGTTCATGGCGCGCCGGGCGGCTATTAAAATGGACAATATATCAATTAAATCGATCAGCAAACATTAGTCGACTTTTTTTATTAAAAACGATATGCATATTTAAAGTGTTTGGGGTGTATATCTTAAATCGCACTCGTAAACGGTGAAACATACACGTTTACCATCCATCCAGTAAAAGAACAGATATACATAAAGGGCGTTGATTTAAAGAAGAAAAGTTCTTATCTTACCGAGTTCATTTTTCATTTGGTTTTCCCTCTCGCATAGAGCTTCTGAAAAAGAATATAATGATAACCATTTGATTACATCAAAAATCACGTGTTATTGAATCATCAAACGATTGCCAACAGGTAACAAGACTAATGATCGCACACTGACTGACATAGTGTGAAATCTTCACCAGTTCTGTCTAATGTGCAATGATAGCCAGTTGTTTTAGAGCGTCGGCAACGGCCTGTCTTAGATTAATGTATAAAAACCGCCAGATCTCTTACACAAATAAAGGTAAAATAACAGGCAAAACCTTGAAACTCGGCCTTTATAAGATTAAGGTAAAATAACCAACACTCGGCGTGACAGGTGACACTCTGGGTGAGAGCAAGGCTATGTTCTCATGCAGGTTTATACCGTCGCCAATCAACGAGACGGTCAAAATTTGTTGACATCACGAAAAAGTAATTTTGCACTGTAACTTTTACTTTTAGGTTGAATTTCATTAACATCAAACCCATTACGTTGTGAGCAAATCAGAAATACTATGATATATGTGATGTTTCTTGAAAAGCGCGCATTTCTTCTTACANGCCAGATCTCTTACACATATAAAGGTAAAATAACAGGCAAAACCTTGAAACTCAACCTTTATAAGATTAAGGTGAAATAACTACCAGCTCACCAACACTCGGCGTTACCGGTGACACTCTGAGTGAGAGCAAGGCTATGTTCTCGTACAGGTTTATACCGTCGCCAATCAACGAGACGGTCAACATTTGTTGACATCACGAAAAAGTAATTTTGCACTGTAACTTTTACTTTCAGGTTGAATTACACTAACATCAAACCCATTATGATGTTAGCAAATCAGAAATACTATAATATATGTGATGTTTCTTGAAAAACGCGCATTTCTTCTTACACCAACGAATGCTAGTTTTCTTACCATATGCAAATGCGGGAAGGCATACAAAAATCAGCCAGAGCGCACAAAAAGACATCAAACGGAGCACACCTAGAATTAGCTCCACCTGGTCTTCAATTGGGTACTCTTCAAATACGAGTACATTTACTCCGAGTTGCGCGTGATCACATTCGCTACTTTGCATAATAAATCATTTCAAATTGCATCTGAATCATCTTCACTATCCATGCTTCGCACTGTTTACGATATCTATGGGCAATGACGTCACTATCAGTGATGTCATGACGTTGTGACGTGAACATTGGCAATGACCACGACGATATCAGAAACGTTGACATTGTTGAGAACAATGGACATCAACGACAGAAGTAACGACACTTCCATGACAACGGCCAGCGGCAGCGCTTGGTGTTACGTCACTCTTACTGGATAAGCCGATGTTCATGGTTTGCCGAATAAACAATGTGATTGTGTTTCTTCGTATAATAAACTACTTCTCACTGTATAGAGCACAATGAAGCCATCAATAGCATTAAGATAGAAATATATTACAATATGCATTACAGGGCCGTAGCCTCCGGGGGGGCAGGGGGGGCAGCTGCCCCCCCTGGGATTTAGAATTTTCCACACTGGTAGGGGGACACACCCTCCCCCTTCGGGGGCTTCGCCCCCTCGTGTCCGCTTACTGCCCCCCCTGGCATTTTGCTCAGGCTACGGCCCTGCATTAGCACGGCCAGACGCCGTCTTTTTCTGAATAAAACAATAAAAATGTACTAGAAAAGCACTCCGAGAGCGTAGACCTTGCGTAGATTATTATTGATAATTGATCCGGATCTCCACCAAAAACTAATATTTTCTTCCTTGGCCCACTTCTGACAGTTCCTGAAAATTTCATCAAAATCGGTCTTTAACTTTTTGAGTTATGTTGATGACAAACAAACAAACAAGCAAACAGACAAACGGGCTTGAAAACATAACCTCCTTGGCGGAGGTAATAAGAGTTCAACCGCTGCTCAAGAGCAGACGTAACACTAGCACTAAGTGGGTTAAGCAGTGGGGTCAGGGGGGGGGCCTATGGCACCGTTCACCCTCTAAAATACCTATATTTCCAGTTCCCTTCATCGGGCCCCGAACCCCTCGTTTGGGCCCCGAACCCCTCGCGAGGGGGGAAGGTCGGTTTCGCATCCGCGGGCCCCCCCCCCCCCCCTTTTCAAATAATCCTGGATCCGACCCTGGTTAAGCGTAGAAAAGTCAATCCACATCATCCATAAACTAAGATTTACCCTTCATATCATTTATATTATTTTCAACTCTTGCAATTCGCAGCACGTTGATACTTCAAAATCTTAGCATACCATTTGAAAAAGTAAAATATTTACTATTTACACAATAAACTTGCAATTTATTGAGAACAAGGCCAGTGAGATCAATATCTATGTTTGAACGTCGCGGACTTTTCCAGTTAAAAAGACCCCGATCCAATTTGAAGAACTGGTTTTAATTACTGAAACTAAATTTTCCTCGTCATATTTTTGTTTTGAGGCGATAGAAAATACGCATTTGTACTCTTCGTTACATATATGGTCGTTTTCGAATTTGCCAATTTTTCTTTTTAATTTTGTTGAGTCTTGCCTCATTGGCGACCTAAATATCCATGTGACCTGCAGTATATTATTAAAGATTGCTGTTAAAGCATGATATAATATTTCATAAAAATTGAAGAAAACCCTATTTTGGGCACTGCCGCCATAGCGACCATTAAAGGAAAACTATGCCACTTACTCTTCTTAAACTTACAGGAAAGAAACAGGACTTTTAAAAATACAGCCTTAGCTGGAAAACAAGTCCGATTGGTTGAAATTTCTGGAAGTTATACAGGGTTTAAGTGAAAATTTTTCACATATTGGGATTTTCAAGGTGTGACTTTAAACCTCCATGGGTTTGAAAACCTTTGCTAGTCACATTTCCTGAATATCCATGATGCTTTTATTTCATTACTAAAAATTGATGGTCATTATGCTGTTAAGCATTATGTAATATTGCATAAATGTTGAAGAAAACCCTATTTTGGACACTGCCGGCAGGATGACCATTAAGGAAATACCATTTTACTCAAAATTACTGAAAAGATTCATAAGACTGAAGTGCATTTTGTCTGTACATTGAACAGCTTTGCTTCTTTGTTTCTCTTTAAGATAAATACAGCCGTCAGTTCTCTAACACTGTGACTGAGTGAAGTTAATTTACTTCGACACTATGAGTGAGAGCAGGGCTTTGGTCTTATACAGGTTTATATCGTCGCCAATCAACGAAACGGTCAATATTTGCAGACATCACGAAAAAGTCATTTTTAACTTTACAGTAACATTTACTTTCAGGTTGAATTTCATTCACATCAAACGCATTACGTTGTGAACAAATCAGAATTGGGCATATATATGTGGAAATACTATGATATATGATGCTTCTTCTAACACCAACGAATGCTAGTTTTCTTACCATATGCAAATGCGGGAAGGCATACAAAAATCAGCCAGAGCGCACAAAAAGCCATCAAACGGAGCACACCTAGAATTAGCTCCACCTGGTCTTCAATTGGGTACTCTTCAAACACGAGTACATTTACTCCGAGTTGCGCGTGATCACATTCGCTACTTTGCATAATAAACAATTTCAAATTGCATCTGAATCATCTTCACTATCCATGCTTCGTACTGTTTACGATATCTATGGGCAATGACGTCACTATCAGTGATGTCATGACGTTGTGACGTGAACATTGACAATGACCACAACGATATCAGAAACGTTGACATTGTTGAGAACAATGGACATCAACGACAGAAGTAACGACACTTCCATGACAACGGCCAGCGGCAGCGCTTGGTGTTACGTCACTGTTACTGGATTAGCTGATGTTTGCCAATGATTACTGGTGGGTCTGATGAAATTCTTAAATTGCAAAGCTAAAATATATATTTGCATGCTATGCCCTATCACCAAACTATCCCATAATGATTAACAGTGAAAACAAGACACTTCTTATATTACTCAATACTAAAAAATCGTTTCATGAAAATTATGATAAAAAACAGCAGTAACTGTTACTGACTTGGTTCATCTTTAATATATGGAATGTTTGGGCGTATAGGTACCATCGTAACAATACCAAATCAGTTAAGCATCCAGTGCTAGAACATATGAACCGGTATATGAAGCTTCCAAAAATAATATTCGCCGATAACTGAAAAGAGGAAAATCATAATTTGTCAATAACAAATGTCAAACACATTAAGCACGATAAGCAATACGTACTTAATTGTCACGGTGAAACCATCAGTTGATGCCAGGTTGGCAACTGGCTCCATCTCTGTATTGGAAGTGGTTGATGGTATATATTCAATATTTCTTATCTGTTGTTGCCTCTTGTTCTCAAACACCCTTGACTGGACCTTGTATGTCCACAACAGCAAGTCAAAGAAAACTACGCTACAGAAGGCAGTGAAACACACCCATAACTTCATCAACGCCATGACCTATTTTTGCCTTTCAGGAAGCAAAA
>NW_019773892.1:523093-546421 GCF_001039355.2 Lingula anatina | reverse complement strand
CCGGAGTTGGAAGTGTCAGAGGAAAGGATTTCTGCACCTTTTGTTTTCCATTCTTCACACTCAGTTTCTTGCTGTTTGTTACTTCCTTATGTACTTCTGTTGGATCATATTTGGACAAGGGAGGGAATTCAGTTTGTGACTGAATATTTGGGACGACCGGAGAATGATCCACCACTCCAATCTCCTTTCTGTCTGTTGAGCTCGCCTTCAGCTGTTTTTCAATCTTAGGCTTTTGTTGGCCACCATTGGTCTTCAGTTGCCCAGATGTTGGTTTACCAATTACTTGAGTTTGATTCTTGCCCTTCTTTACCTATTTAGATAATCATATTTTGATGATGCATTTTTTATATTAAGATAAAGTTTAAGATATGTTAAAACAAAGGTCTG
This sequence comes from Lingula anatina, assembly GCF_001039355.2. Next base: position 546,034 of record NW_019773892.1, on the reverse strand, counting down.
TCTGATTAAATGTTAAAAAATGCTGTATTTTTATTTATAATGTACAAAACCTTTCTATTTTGATTTTTTTTACCATTCTATCTATTCCTGTTTATGTTTAACCCATATTTATTTATTTATTTTACCTTTTTTGAGGGGCTGGTTGTAATCTGCTTTTCTTTGCAGAGATGCGATACCACTGAGGCATCTTGGCTCATCGTGCATTCTGATGTCTGTGCACTTTTTAGGACTGGGCCCATCAGTAATATGCTGGGGTCCATGCTGTTTAACGTCTGCATGTTTTGGTCTGATACCTGAGCACTGTCGGTGGAATTCTGTCTAATCAAAAGGATGCTCGGATCGACTCCTATGAGAAACTTTGATGGGGAGTCAGAAATAATTTGAAATTGTGGTGTTTCAGAAGAAGAATTGGCATTCTTTTCTGTCTGCTTGTCTGTTGAACTGCATTTGACATCTTCTTCTTTTCCTTTGTCCTTTGCCTGCTGTAATAAATAATTATAAAATAGAGAAATAATAAAATGAGTCAACTCCTTCTGTTGCCGATCAGGTTGTTTGCCAATTACTGAACTTGAGAGCTTGCCTGTCACCTGTATCAAAATGGTAATATATTATTAGGACAATTTTTAATTTAAAAAAATCAGTTAACATCAGTTAACAAAAAATAATAAGTGTCATATTTACCACATGTGTAGAACAAAGATCATATGCAAAAACAAAATAAAGCATTTGTAGATTAGAATCTTCTTACGTACTTCTGATGGGTCATGCTTGGACAAGGGAGGGAATTCAGTTTCTGACTGAATGTCTGGAACTACTGGAGAATGATCCACCACATCAATCTCCTTCCTGCCTGTTGAAATTGCCCCTAGCTGCTTTTCAACCCTAGGCTTTCGTTGGGCAACATTGGTCATAAGTTGCCTGTCTGGTGGCTTACCGATTACTTCAGTTTGGACTTTGTCCTTCACATGCTTTAAGAAATAATAATAAAATAAATAAAAATGCCACTCTTCAACATTTTCTGTTACCTGCATGTTTGTCAGTTACTTTACATAACTTATTGCAATTCACTTGTACCAATACAAGTGAACATTTTTTAAATCAAGAAAAAGAATATTCTCTTTTTTTAACCTGATAAGTTAATATAATAAAAGATTATAAAGTATCATATTCAGTATATATTTAGAACAAAGATCATTTGAAAAAACATGAAGCTAAGCATTTGTTGGCTGTAACTTTCGTACGTACTTCTGATGGGTCATGCTTGGACAAGGGAGGGAATTCAGTCTCTGACTGAATGTCTGGGACTACTGGAGAATGACCCACCACACCAATCTCCTTCCTGTCTGTTGAAATTGCCCCTAGCTGTTTTTCAATCCTAGGCTTTTGTTGGCCAGCATTGGTCTTAAGTTGCCCATCAGGTCGTTTACCAATAACTTCAGTTTGGACTTTTTCCTTCACCTGCTTTAAGAAATAATAATAAAATCAATGAATAAAATGAATAAAAATGCCACTCTTCAACATTTTGTTACCCGTCAAATGTTTGTCAGTTACTTTACTTAGCTTATTGGACGTTATTGCCCTTCACTTGTACCAATACAGTAATATATTATTCAGACATTTTTAAAACAAGAAAAATATTATTTTCTTTTTCACCTGATCGGTTAACATAACAAAAGACTATAAAGTATCATATTCAGCATATATGTAGAACAAAGATCATATGAAAAAACATAAAGCAAAGCATTTGTTGGTTGTAACTTTCTTACGTACTTCTGATGGGTCATACTTGGACAAAGGGGGGAATTCAGTTTCTGACTGAATTTGTGGAACATCTGGAGAATGATCCACCACACCAATCTCCTTCCTGACTGTTGAGCTCNCATGTAGTATAGTTGCCATGTCTTTTTAATTTTTTCTTTTTAACTTATTTAATTCCATATCATTTACTGATTATGGGTGTCTCACCTTATTTTTAATTTTTTTCATGAGGCTGGCTGCAAACTTCTTTTCACTTAGGAGACGTGCAGCCACTGACTTCATCTTGGATTCAAATGTCTCCTCACTACAGCCTGGTCCCATCAGTGAAATGCTGGAGTTGACTTTCTGTTCAATACACACGACTGTTGAGTTTGCCTTGGGATGCTTAAAATATATATCATTGTAACACTAAACGGTTTCGTAAAGTATATCAATACTCAATAATCGATATAAAATGTGAGTAAGAATATTTTTCTAAAGTGCCCTGTCCATACACACAACTTTTACAAAGTGTCGACAATATATACTCAGACTCCTAATTATACAAAAGAAGCGTTTTTCCTTTCATTTTTCTTTTCTTTTTTTTATTCTTGATAACAAAAGCTTTAATCAAACAGAAATTCACTTATGACCATCTATGCATTTAAAATTTAGATTAAAGTTTCAAAAAGCCCCCTTACTTTATCATCCTTTTTGTCTTCAGCCTTGATAATTTCTTTGCAGGTTGGGCTGTTATTCCTGATCTTGACCAGGCTTAGATGCCTCAGCATTTGCATCTGAATTATGGGCTGTATAAAAACACACAAAGTAAATGTCTATGCTATGTATAAGAACATGCTTCACAAACAAAAACAGAGGGATAGAGAGAGAGTGCTAATGTCCAATAAAATTAGCTGAATAATCAAACTTTCATTTCAGCGAAACATTTAGTTCCATAACCAATTTTTACTTTCAACCATAACCCCCTGCCCTCCACTTCCAAAAGCGTTAGTCATTATAGAACAAAATGACCAGTGCTTTTAAGGAATTAAAATATCAGTAGAACTTTCGGCCTTATTGCCACATTGCAATATTACGTTATATTATATTATATTCTCAGAGCCCTTTAATATCACTTGGCATAGTTGTTTAGAAATTACTGTTATGCAGTTTAGTTTTGCATACATGAATACGTACTTTGGTCAACATGGCTGAATGCATTTCATTGATGTACATCATTGCCAGTGGATGGACCTGCAGTGAAAGAGTCGTGTCACTTCTGTCATAAATATACCTGTAGTTTTGGCATACACTGTAAAATATGCTATCAGTTCTTTGTTTCTCAAAACAAATTGCACTGGTGTTTTTATCTTTAGACAAATACATGTTTTAATTTATGATCATAATGTTGATTATTTCAAACATACCTCTACTCGGGCAGTCTGAGGTAGATTAACTTTTACCATATTTCTGTCTCCCAGTTCACATAATTTGGCAACATGAACGTGGGGCTACAATTTAAAAAAAAAGAAGTAAAAACTAAGGTTGTCGTACACCTGTGGATGCAAAAAAAAAGTGGGACACTGCAGGTAAATATATTACATTTGCCAACTTCACCTATCTCTCTCAACTTAAAATTGATGGAAATCAGCTACCTCAGCAATTGCTATATACATTAAGCTTTAATGGACTGCAGTCAGGACAATTTAGATTTATATGCAATAAAAATGAAGCGAATATATTCTGATCTTGCCAAAATATCTGATCAATTATGAAATTCTTGGACAAATACATTAGACATATACCCTGTATCTACATGAAATAAATGGCTGAATGATACTTGTACCTTTGTCTTAAACTAGAACCCAATATGCTTTTCAAAATAAACAAAGGAATCACCAAGAAAAGGTCACCCATGGCCGGTTGTGAAAGGAATTGTTGTCTTAGGATCCGAAGTCTGGGATTCCATATGATTAGGGTTGGTTGGAGAATTGGGGTAGGTATTCGGGATGAATGAGACCTGTTCTAAGTAATACTACTAAAGGGGAATGGACCAAAGTTCCTAACAGACTACCATTCCTGTCCCACCAGTGCTCCCTTTTTAAAATACATGTATATTCATACGCTACACCTCAGAAAAGCAGGTTTGTGAAGCGCCCAATAAAAAATGGCATTCTCTTGCACTTACCTGTCTCAACACGACTGCACGTGAATGTAACTGCTTTACTTCAGTCTCTTGCACAGAGGTCTGGCCTTTCTTTGTCTTTTGTACCTTTTACGAAAACAGATAATTGATTGATTTTTTATGATCAAGTTCGTAATAAGTTCAAAAGGAACAAAATTAAATTAGCAAAATTGCAACAATGGTCTCTAATATACCAGCAACAAAAACACCAAAGTCAAGATCAAAGTTGAGATTATGTTCAATATCAATCACTGATCCATTACAAATTATGCAATCAATTACAAAATGTGTCAAACACTACTAATAAAAGATTTTTAAAAATGGTTTAATTAACATAGCATCATTTGTTTCATCCCAATGGCAATGTTTACCTCATTTTCCTGAAAAGTGGGTGTTTCTAAGGCCAACGTATCTATAACTGAAATTTCATCTTTGTCATCAGTCTCAATTCTGGTCGAAGGAGATGGAGGTGCTGAAGGCAATGACCTCTGCATCTTTTGTTTCCCATTCTTCAAATTCAGTTTCTTGCTGTTTGTTACTTCTTTACGTACTTCTGATGGGTCATGCTTGGACAAGGGAGGGAATTCAGTCTCTGACTGAATATTTGGAACTACTGGAGAATGGTCCACCACACCAATCTCCTTCCTGTCTGTTGACCTTGCCTTAACCTGTTTTTCAATCCTAGGCTTTCGTTGGCCACCATTGGTCTTAAGTTGTTCAGATGTTGGTTTACCAATTACTTGAGATTGATACTTGCCCTTCTTTACCTATTTAGATAATCATATTTTGATAATGCATTTTCATATTAAGGTTAAGTACATGTATAAGATATGTTGAAAAAAATGCCTTTTTTATTTATAATGTATACAAAACTTGCACCCTTCAATTTCTATTTTGAATTTTTACCATATCATCTATTTATGTTCACATTAAACCCATATTTATTTTTTTAGAAATTTATTTGTTGGTTTATTTATTTACTTTTTACTTTGTTTTTACCTTTTCTTCTGGGCTGATTGTGACCTCCTTTTCTTTGCAGAGATGGGAGACCACTGACGCAGCTTGGGTCATCGCGCATTCACATGTCTGTGTGCTTTCTAGGAAACGTGCACCACAGACTGGGCCCATCAGTAATATGCTGGGGTCCATGCTGTTTAATGCCTGCATGTTTTGGTCTGATACCTGAGCATTGTCGGTGGAATTCTGTCTAATCAAGAGGATGCTCAGGTCGACTCCCATGAGAAACTTTGACGGGGAGTCAGATTTCTGTTGAAATTGTGGTTCTTCAGTAAAAGAATTTGCATTCTTTTCTGTCTGCTCATCTGTTGAGCTGTATTTGACATCTTCTTTTTCTTTGTCCTTCACCTGTTTTAATAAATAATTATAAAATAGAGTAATGAATAAAATGAATCAAATTTAACACTCTCCAACTTTTTCTTTTGCCTGTCTGGTTGTTTGCCAATTACCTGAGTTAAGAACTTGCCCTTCACATATCAAAAATGGTAACATATTAAATTAAGAAAAAATTTTATTTCTTTTTTAACCTGAGCAGTTAATATAATAAGAGAATATGAAGTGTAATTTTCACCACATATATACATATATATATATATATATATATATATATATATATATATATATATATATATATAACAAAGAACATATGAAAAAACAAAATAAAGCGTTTGTTGATTAGAACCTTCTTACGTACTTCTGATGGCCCATACTTTGACAAAGGAGGAAATTCAGTTTCTGACTGAATGTCTGGAACTACTGGAGAATGATCCACCACACCAATCTCCTTTCTGCCTATTGAAATTGCCCCTAGCTGCTTTTCAAGCCTAGGCTTTTGTTGGCCAGCATTGGTCTTAAGTTGCCTGTCTTGTGGTTTACCAATAACTTCAGTTTGGATTTTGTCCTTCACCTGCTTTAAGAAATAATAATAAAATCAATGAATAAAATGAGTAAAAATGCCACTCTTCAACATTTTGTTGCCCGTCTTATTGTTTGTCAGTTACTTTGCTTAACTTATTGCCCTTAATTTGTACCAATTAATACAGGAATATATTACTGAGATATGTTTAATTCAAGAAAAATATTTTCTTTTTTAACCTGATCAGTTAACATAATAAAAGATTATAAAGTGTCATATTCAGCATATATGTAGAACAAAGATCATATGAAAAAACATAAAGCATTTGTCGTTGTAACTTTCTTACATACTTCTGATGGGCCTTGCTTGGACAAAGGAGGGAATTCAGTTTCTGACTGAATATTTGGAACTACAGGAGAATGGTCCTTCACACCAATCTCCTTCCTGTCTGTTGAGCTCATCTTTGACTGCTTTTTGAACCTAGGCTTTTGTTGTCCATCTTTGGTCTTTAGGTGACTGTCTGGTGGTTTACCAATTTCTTTAGTTTGGCCTTTGCCTTTCACCTGCTGTAAGAAATAATAATCAAATAAATGGGTTTTATGAAACAAAAACAGTTATATATTATTCAGAAATTTAAAATGAAGAAAAATTATTAAGATGTTTGAAAATTTGATCAGCTTTCATTTAAAAGAAAAAAAGTGTCATGTTCACCATATACATGTATTCAGAATAAAGATCACATGAAAAACATAAAACAAAGCATATTTGTTGTTTGTACCTTTATACTTACTTCTGATGGATCACACTTTGGCAAGGGAGGGAATTCAGTTTCTGACTGAATATTTGGGACTACTGGAGAATGATCCCCCACACCAATCTCCTTCCCATCTGTTGAGGTTGCTTTCAACAGCTTCTCAAACTTTGACTTGCCTTGGCCAGCATTGGGCTTATGGTGCCTGTCTCGTGGTTTACCAATTACTTCAGTTTGGCAATTGCCCTTCACCTGTTTTAAGAAATAATTATTAAAAAGATTAATAAAATTGAATTTCTTATTTTTTATGTTGTCCATTTGGTTGTTTACCAAGTGGTTGAGTTGGGAACTTGCACCTTCCCCTGTATCAAAAGCTGTTACATATTATTCAGACATTTTTTAAAGTCTGTCAAAAATTACAATATCACCAATTACAATATTTATCCATCACATGCAACATAAGACAAAGATGTAACAGTTGCAAAACTTCTAAAATCACATTTACATCATTTGATTCCTACTTACCACATTTTCCCCATTTTTGTTGTTTATCTTAGTTGTAAAGTCATGCTCTGACCTCTTTTGGTCTTGCTTTTCAAAATTTTGTGCCATGAATTTGTCTTTGGGCATGCTTGATCTTCTTGGTACAAAATCAGGCTCCTTTTGTTTTTCTTTCTTCCCTTTCAGTTTCTTCTGCTTAAGGAAATAATAATTAGATAGATCATATAAATGAATTAAAATGCCAATTTGTAACTTTCTGAGTTGCCTGTCTCATTGTTTACCAATTGCTTCAGCTTGAATGCTGTCTGTATCAAAACAGTAATATATTATTCAGACAATTTAAATCAAGAAAAGGTATTATTATGTTTAAAACCTGATCGGTTAACATCATGAAAAAAGCTTACCATATACACTTCATGTAGTATAGTTGCTGTCTCTTTTTAATTTCTTCTTTTTTACTTATTTTATTCCATTTCATTTACTGATTATGGGTGCCTCACCTTATTTTTAATTTTTTTCATGAGGCTGGCTGTGAACTTCTTTTCACTTAGGAGACGTGCAGCCACTGACTTCATTGTGGATTCAAATGTCTCCTCACCACAGCCTGGTCCCATCAGTGAAATGCTGGAGTTTACTTTCTGTTCAATACCAGTTGAGTTTGCTGTGGGATGCTTAAAATATATATCATTGTAACACTAAACGGTTTTTGTAATTGGTTTTGTAAAGTAAAGTATATCAATACTCAATAATCGATATACAATATGAGTAAGAATATTTTTCTAAAGTGCCCTCTTCATATACATAACTTTTACAAAGTGTTGACAATATATACTCAGACGCCTAATTATACAAAAGAAGCGTTTTTTTCTTTTCATTTTTCTTTTCTTTTTTTATTCTTGATAACAAAAGCTTTAATGAAACAGAAATTCACCTATAACCACCTATGCATTTATAATTTAGATTTAAGTTTCAAAAAGCCCCCTTACTTTATCATCCTTTTTGTCTTCAGTCTTGATAATTTCTATGCAGGTTGGGTTGTTATTCCTGATCTTGACCAGGCTTAGATGCCTCAGCATTCCCATCTGAATTATTGGCTGTATAAAAACACACAAAGTAAATGTCTATGCTGTGTATAACAACATGCTTCACAAACAAAACCAAAAAAAAGAGAGAGAGAGAGAGAAAGCATGCTTATGTCCAATAACATTCACTGAATAATCAGACTTTCATTTCAGCAAAACATTTAGTTAAATACCCAATTTTGTGAAACTGTTCCTCTTACTTGCAACCATAACCCCCTGCTCTCCACTTCCAAAAGCGTTTACCATTACAGGACAAAATGCCAGTGCTTAATATGAGTAGAACTTTCGGCCTAATCGTGACATTGCAAAATTGCATTATATTATATTCTCAGAGCCCTTAAATCCCATCCAGCATAGTTGTATAGAAATTACTGTTATGCAGATTAGGTTTGCATACATGAATACGTACTTTGGTCAACATGGCTGAATGCATTTCGTTGATGTACATCATCGCCAGTGGATGGACCTGCAGTGAAAGAGTCACATCACTTCTGTCATAAATATACCTGTAGTTTTGGCATACGCTGTAAAATATGCTATCAGTTCAATGTTTCTCAAAAGGAATTGCACTGGTATTTTTATCTTTAGACAAATAAGTTTTCATTTATGATTATAATGTAGATTATTTCAAACATACCTCTACTCGGGCAGTCTGAGGTAGATTAATCTTTACCATATGTCTGTCCCCCAATTCAAGTAATTTGGCTACATGAGCGTGTGGCTACAGTTTAAAAAAAAAAGAAGTAAAAATTAAGGTTATCATCTGTGGATGCAAAAAATAAATAAATAAATAATTAAATAAAGTGGTGCCCAACTTCACCTAGCTATCTTTCTCAACTTAGAATTCATGGAAATTAGAACCTCAGCAAATGCTTCATACATTAAGCCTTAATGGAAAGTCAGTACAATTTAGATTTATTTGCAATAAAAATGAAGCGAATGTTCTGATCTTGCCAAGAAATCTGATCAATTATGAAATTCTTTGACAAAAACATTAGACATATACCCTGTATCTTTATGAAGTAAATAGCTGAATGATACATATGTATCTTTGTCTTAAACTAGAACCCAATATGCTTTTCAAAATAAACAAAGGAATGACCAAATAAAGGTCACCCATGGCTGGTTGTGAAAGGAATGGTAGTCTTAGGAACCGAAGTCTGGGGTCCTATATGATTAGCACAGATTAGGGTTGGTTGGAGTATTGCGGTTAGTATTCGGGACGAATGGGACCTGTTCTAAGTAATACTACAAATGGGGAATATAGTTCCTAACAGACCAACATTCCTGTCCCATGTACCAGTGATCCCTTTTCAAATACATGTATATTCATACGCTACACCTAAGAAAAGCAGGTTTGTGAAGCACCCAATTAAAAATGGCATTCTCTAGCACTTACCTGTCTCAACACGACCGCACATGAATGTAACTGCTTTGCTTCAGTCTCTTGTACAGAGGTGCGATCTTTCTGTGTCCTTTGTACCTTTTACAAAAACAGATGATTGATTTTTTATGATCAAGTTCATAATAAGTTCAAAAGGAACAAAATTAAATTTGCGAAATTACAACAACAGTCTCATTAACCAGCATCAAAAACACCATAGTCAAGATCAAAGTTGCGATTAACATCAACCACTGATTCATTACAAATTATACAATCAAATACAATATGTATCAAACACTACTAAAAACAATTTTTTAAAAATGGTTTAATTAAAATAAACATCATTTGTTTCATACCAATGGCAATGTTTACCTCATTTTCCAGAAAAGTGGGTGTTTTGAAGGCCAATGTATCTATAACTGAAATTTCATCTTTATCATCAGTTTCAATTCTGGTTGCAGGAGATGTAAGAATTGAAGGCAATGACCTCTGCATCTTTTGTTTTCCATTCTTCAAATTCAGTTTCTTGCTGTTTCTTACTTCTTTATGTACTTCTGATGGCTCATGCTTGGACAAAGGAGGGAATTCAATTTCTGACTGAATATTTGGAACTACTGGAGAATGATCCTCCACACCAATCTCCTTCCTGTCTGTTGACCTTGCCTTAACCTGTTTTTCAATCCTAGGCTTTCGTTGGCCACCATTGGTCTTAAGTTGTTCAGATGTTGGTTTACCAATTACTTGAGTTTGATTCTTGCCCTTCTTTACCTATTTAGATAATCATATTTTGATAATGCATTTTTATATTAAGATAAAGTTTAAGATATGTTAAAACAAAGGTCTGTCTGATTAAATGTTGAAAAAAAAAGCCTTTTTTATTTATCATGTAACAAAACTTGCACCCTTCAGTTTCTATTTTGAATTTTTACCATATTATCTATTTATGTTCACATTAAACCCATATTTATTTTTTTAGAAATTTATTTGTTGGTTTATTTATTTATTTTTCTAAATTTATTTTCACCTTTTCTTTGGGGCTGATTGTGATCTCTTTTTCTTTGCAGAGATGGGAGTCCACTAAGGCGACGTGGGTCAACGTACATGCAGATGTCTGTGCACTTTCTAGGAAATGTGCACCACAGACTGGGCCCATCAGTAATATGCTGGGGTCCATGCTGTTTAAAGCCTGCATGTTTTGGTCTGATACCTGAGCATTGTTGGTGGAATTCTGTCTAATCAAGAGGATGCTCGGGTCGACTCCCATGAGAAACTTTGATGGGGAGACAGATTTCTGTTGAAATTGTGGTTCTTCAGTAAAAGAATTTGCATTCTTTTCTGTCTGCTCATCTGTTGAACTGGATTTAACATATTCTTTTCCTTTGTCCTTTGGCTTCTGTAATACAAAATTATAAAATAGAGAAATAAATCAAATGAGTCAAAGTGGCACTTTCCAACTTTTTCTTTTGCCCATTTGGTTGTTTGCCAATTACCTGAGTTGAGAACTAGCCACTCATGTATCAAAATGGTAATATATTATTCTGACACTTTTAAATTAAAAAAATTATTTTTTTTAACCTGATCAGTAAACATAATAAAAGAATATGAAGTGTTTTATTCACCATACATATATGTAGGACAAAGATCATATGAAAAAACAAAATTTAGCGTTTGTTGATTGTAACCTTCTTACGTACTTCTGATGGCTTATACTTGGACAAGGGAGGAAATTCAGTTTCTGACTGAATGTCTGGGACTACTGGAGAATGATCCACCACACCAATCTCCTGTCCTTCCTGGCCAACATTGGTCTTAAGTTTCACGTCTGTCAGTTTACCAATTACGGCAGTTTGGACTTTGTCCTTCACCTGCTTAAAGAAATAATAATAAAATGAATAAAGATGCCACTCTTCAACGTTTTCTGTTACCTGTCTGATTGTTTGTTAGTTACTTTACTTAGCTTGTTGCCCTTCACTTGCACCAATACACGTGAGCATTTTTAAATCAAGAAAAATATTATTTTCTTTTTTAACCTGATCAGTTAACATAATAAAAGATTATTAAGTTGTCATATTCAGCATATATGTAGAACAAATATCATATGAAAAAAACACAAGCCAAACCATTTGTCGATTGTAACTTTCTTACTTACTTCTGATGGACCATATTTGGACAAGGGAGGGAATTCAGTTTCTGACTGAATATTTGGGACTACTTGAGAATGATCCACCAAAGCACCAAACTCCTTCTTGTCTGTTGAGCTTGCCTTCAACTGCTTTTCTATCCTAGGCTTAAGTCGGCCAGCATTGGTCTTTAGTTGCCTGTCTAGTGGTTTACCAATTACTTCAGTTTGGCCTTTGCCTTTCACCTGCTGTAAGAAATAATAATCAAATAAATGGATAATATGAATCAAAATGCCACATTAATTTTTTTTTTTTTATCTTATCTGTCTGGTTTTACCAAGCATTTCAAAGCTGTATCAAATCAGTTACATATTTTTCAGACATTTTGAATAAAGAAAAATTATTATCATGTTTGAAAAACTGAGTAGTAATCATTATAAAAGAAAAAAAATTGTCATATTCACCATATATTCATAACGAATATCACACGAAAAACATAAAACATTTGTTGTTTGTAACTTATATACTAACTTCTGATGGAACACACTTTGGCAAGGGAGGGAATTCAGTTTCTGACTGAATATTTGGGACTGCTGGAGAATGATCCCCCACACCAATCTCCTTTCCATCTGTTGAGGTCGCTTTCAACTGCTTCTCAAACTTAGGCTTGCGTCTGCCAGTATTGGTCTTACGGTGCCTGTCTGGTGGTTTACCATCTACTTCAGTTTGGCATTTGCCCTTCACCTGCTTTATGAAAAAATAATTTAATAGATTAATAAAATAAAATTTCTTATTCTTTATGTTGTCCATTTGGTTGTTTACCAAGTACTTAAGTTGGGCACTTCCACCCTTCCCCATATCAAAAATTGTTATATATTTTTCAGACATTTTAAAAAAGTTTTGTGTCAAAGATTATAATATTACTAATTACAAAATTTACTTGTAATATAAGACAAAGATGTAACAGTTGCAAAACTGCTTAAATCACACTTAAATCACTACTAAAATGCTTACCGTATTGTCTACTTTTTCGTTGTCAACCTTGGTTGTAAAATCAGGATCTGGCTTCTTCTGAACTGGCTTTTCAACATTTTGTGCCTTGAATTTCTTCTTGGGCATGCTTGATCTCCTTGGTAAAACATCAGGCTCCTTTTGTTTTTCTTTCTTCCCTTTCAGTTTTTTCTGCTGTAGGAAAAAATAATTAATTAGATGAATATATTTGAATAAAAGCTGCAATTTTAACATTCAAAGTTGCACGTCTTGTTGTTTACCAATTGCTTCAGCTTGAACGTGGCCTATTTCAAAATGGTAACATATTATTCAGGCAATTTAAATTTAAAAAAGGTATTACTATGTTTTAAAACCTGATAGGTTAACATAATAAAAAAAGCTAAGTGTTATATTTAACACATATACACTCCATGTAGTAGTTCCTTTCTCTTTTTAATATCTTTTACTTATCTTATTCCATTTCATTTACTGATTATGGATATCTCACCTTGTTTTTGATTTTGTTCATGAGTTTGGCTGTGAACTTCTTTTCACTTAGGAGACGTGCAGCCACTGACTTCATTGTGGATTCAAATGTCTCCTCACTATAGTCTGCTCCTATCAGTGAAATGCTGGAGTTGACTTTCTCTTCAATACACTCGCCAGTTGAGTTTGCTTTGGGATGCTTAATAAAATATATATCATTTCAACACTTAATGGTTTTATAAATTAAAGTACATCAATACTTATCGATAAACAATATGAGTAAGAATATACATCTAACTTTTAAGAGGTTTCAACAATATAAGCCCAGGCTCCTGATTATACAAAAAATATCACTTTATTGTTTTCTTTTTTACTTCTTGATAACAAAAACTTAAATCACACAGCGATTAACTTATGGCCATGCATCTATGCATTGAAATTTTAGATTTAAAAAAGCCCCCTTACTTTATCATCTTTTCTGTCTTCAGTTGAGTTGTTATTCCTGATCTTGACCAGGCGTAGATGCCTCAACATTCCCATCTGAATTACGGGCTGTATAAAAACACACAAAGTAAATGTCTATATATATGCTATATTAAAAGAGAGAGAGACAGAGAGAGGGTGCATTTATGACCAACAACATTTGCTGAATAATCAGACTTTTATTTCAGCGAAACATTTAGTTCCATGCCCAACTTTGTGAAACTGTTCCTCTTACTTGCATCCCATAATTCCCTGCCCTCTGCTTCCAATAATATCCACCGTTACAGAACAAAGAGGCTAGTGCTTAATACCAGTTGACCTTTCGGTCTTTTTGCGACAATACGTTATATTATATTCTCAGAGCCCTTTAATCCTAATCGGCAAAGTTAATTTGAAATTACTGTTATATGCAGTTTAGGTTTGCGTACAAATATACATACTTTGGTCAACATGGCTGAATGCATTTCCTTGATGTACATCATTGTCAGTGTATGGACCTGCATTAAAAGAGTCACATCACTTCTGTCATATGTATATCTCTAGTTTTGGCATGCATTGTAAAATATGCTATCAGTTCATTATTTCTTAAAACAAATAGCAAATGTTTTTATCTTTGGATTAATACACTACATGTTTTCATTTATGATAATCATAATGCAGATTATTAAATAGTTACCTCTATTCTGGCAGTTTGAGGTAGATTAAACTTGACAATATTTCTGTCCCCCAATTCACGTAACTGGGCAACATGAGTGTGGGGCTAAAGTTTTGAAAAAGAATAAGGAATAAATATGGTTACTATATATCTGAGGATGCCAGAAAAAGAAAATGGCAGGATGCAGGTTAATAGGCTAATCTTACAGCAGCTTAAGTCATCCAACTTTATTGAAATCAGAACTGCGGCAATTGCTAGAATTTCCAGTTGAGATAAAGTGTCTGTTTTGTGCGTGCCCAGTTATCAATTGTGAAATACACTTATGATCATTTATGCATGCATTCAAAATTCAGATTTAAGTTTCAAAATTACTCCTTACTTTGTCATCTTTTCTGTCTCCAGCATTGACTGTTTTTCTGCAAGTTGAGTTGCTATTCCTGATGCTGACTAGCCTTAGGAACCTCAGCATTCCCATATGAATTGAGGACTGTATAAAAAAAACACACAAAAGTTATTGTCTATACTGGTATCTGCTATATAACAAAGCACTTTTAAAAAGAGAGAAAATACACTGATACGCAAAAGCCAATGCTGAATAATCTAACTGTCATTCCATCCAAACATTAAGATCCAGTCTTAATTTTGTGACTTTTTACCTCTAACCTGAAACCCCATACATATAACACCCTACCCATGCTATCAGCAGCGTTTGACATACCGAGTAACAGACAAGACAGTTCCTAAAATACCAATATAACTCTCGATCTTATTGCCACAGTATGTTATTTGTTATTCTCAGATTGCATATTATCCCATTCGGCAAAGTTGTCCAGATAAAGTTGTTATTCAATTTCGGTCTTAATATATGAATACCTACTTTCGTCAACATGGCTGAATATATTTCTTTGATGTACATCATTGCCAGAGGATGGACCTGCAGCAAAAGAGACAAATTAATTCTGTTATAAATATATCTGTAGTTTGAGCATACACTTTAAAACAATTATTTTTAAATAACTGAGGTGTTATTTTCTTTGGATATATATATATATATATATATATAGAGAGAGAGAGAGAGAGAGAGAGAGAGAATTTATTGAACTCAGAACTTATGTTTGCTATGAAATATACATATTTAAAAAACCATACCTCTACGCGGGCAGTCTGAGGTAGGTTAATCTTGACTGTATTTCTGTCCCCCAGTTTGCGTAACTGGACAACATGCACGTGGGGCTAAATTTAAAATTNTAAAAACAAAAGAGAAGTAAAATGTACGGTTATCACACATCTGTGGGTGCTGAAAGAAAAAAATGGATGAACGAAAACTTTGTCCTAACAAAAATATTAAGGAAAATGCCTTACAAATAAACAAATCAATTAATATAGTTCATCCATGTTTGGTGCACTATTTTGAATAATACTCATACGTTATACATGTAAGAAAAGTACTTGTAGGTTTGCGAAGCGCCCAATATAATAAAAGGCATTCTGTAGCACTCACCCGTCTCAACACGACCGCACGTTTATTCCTGGCGCGCCGGGCGGCTATTAAAATGGACAATACTTCAAATAAATCAATCAGCAAACATAAGTCGACTTTTTGATTAAAAATGATACGCACTCGTAAACGGTGAAACATACACGTTTAACATCCATTCAGTAAAAGAAATGATATACATATAGTGCGTTGATTTAAAGAAGAAAAGTTCTCATCTTACCGAGTTCATTTTTCATTTGGTTTTCCCTCTCGCATCGAGCTTCTGAAAAGAATATTATGATAACCATTTGATTACATTAAACATCACGTGATAGTGAATCATCAAACGATTGCCAACAGGTAACAAGACTAATGATCGCACACTGACTGACATAGTGTGAAGTCTTCACCAGTTCTGTCTAATGTGCAATGACAGCCAGTTGTTTTAGAGCTTCGGCCATGGCCTTTCTCAGATAAATGTATAAAAACCGCCAGATCTCTTACACATATAAAGGTAAAAAAAACAGGCAAAACCTTGAAGCTCAGCCTTCATAAGATTAAAGTAAAGTAACTACCAGCTCACCATCACTCGTCGTGACCGGTGACGCTCTGAGTGAGAGCAAGGCTATGTTCTCACAGGTTTATACCGTCGCCAATCAACGAGGCGGTCAACATTTGTAATTTTGCACTGTAACTTTTACTTTCATGTTGAATTTCATTAACACCAAACACATTACGATGTTAGCAAATCAGAAATAATATGATATATGTGATGTTTCTTGAAAAACGCGCATTTCTTCTTACACCAACGAATGCTTGTTTTCTTACCATATGCAAATGCGGGAAGGCATACAAAAATCAGCCAGAGCGCACAAAAAGTCATCAAACGGAGCACACCTAGAATTAGCTCCACCTGGTCTTCAATTGGGTACTCTTCAAACACGAGTACATTTACTCCGAGTTGCGCGTGATCACATTCGCTACTTTGCATAATAAATCATATCAAACTGCATCTGAATCATTATCACTATCCATGCTTCGTACTGTTTACGATATCTATGGGCAATGACGTCACTATCAGTGATGTCATGACGTTGTGACGTGAACATTGGCAATGAACACGACGATATCAGAAACGTTGACATTGTTGAGAACAATGGACATCAACGACAGAAGTAACGACACTTCCATGACAACGGCCAGCGTCAGCGCTTGGTGTTACGTCACTGTTACTGGATTAGGTGATGTTTGCCAATAATTACTGGTGGGTCTGATGAAATTCTTAAATTACAAAGCTAAAACATATATATTTGCATGCTATGTCCTTTCACCAAACTATCCCATAATGATTAACAGTGAAAACAAGACACTTCTTATATTACTCAATACTAAAAAATAGTTTCAGTGTGCGAGCTGAGGATTATTCCAACGCAAGCTTCTAATGAAAGCTGGGTACAAGTAACATTGGGCAAGTACCAGTATCACACGATAAAAGCAGAGTTCTGAAGAGTTGAATTGAAATAAAAGGCATCCTATCGTCCTCTTTTTTTCTGTTCAGGTTATTTAATGCCGAGCCATAGCATTATTTTTTTGTAAGTAGATTTAGGTAGATTTCAGATCCATCGACCGACCTTTCAACATGATAACAATAATGTCGAAGAATCCTGTGACAGAATTGAATATGACCGCATTCACAACAGCGAATTTTATGATACTGCACACACAGCGCGCGCGCGCGCGCGCGCGAGCACACACACACGCTTACCCATCCACGCATATCAAGCTTTCAAGTGGGTCATCCATATTTATTATTCATCTGTTAGACCGCTATTGTGAATGCAGTCATGGTATGAAATGTGCGTGTGTGTGTGTGTGTTCACGTGTGTGTGGTTCATACAATTAGTTTCTATTAGATTTGAAACAAAAACTTCTGATAGTTGTAGACTTTAAATACAGAGCTCTTATAATGAAGTGTGATATTCAGAAAAAGAATTTCGTAAGATACTTTATGTAGCCAAATGTTTACAAGCACAACGAAGCTCTGTTTTTGCTCCAAAGTAAATAAGAAAAGTCCATATGATTGATAATTGTCATTTATTAATGACGAAGCTAATAAAATACGTAGTTACAAAACTGGGGAGATAATATAACATCTCCCCAACTATATAAGTGCCATAATATAAAATTAATAAAGTGTGTAATAAGTGTAACCAAATTAATGAAGAAAATTATAAGTAATAACAACAGCTTAAGGAGCAAAAAGTTGGCACAAATAAAAATAAAAAGGCCAAACAGCCGTCGCCGAAACTTGATAACAAAACTGGTGGCTGGGAAAAACAGAATAATATCCGAAGAAAATACAGTCACCCAGTATCAAGAAACTGGCCGTCCCCAAATCTTGAAATCACAAAAGTTGATGGCTGGTAACCAATGTAAAATTAAAATAAAGAAACGCAAGAAATTATAATACTGTGAAGCTGCTGAAATTGCGTGTACATATCATCGCAGCTAAAAGGCTGAATGACTTCTCGCTGATGCAGCTCGCAAGAAGTAGTTTCCTAAAACTCATCTAAAATTAACTGTGTGCCTAGATACACAGCAGCTAAGACAATCTGACCCTGGACATCTGTTATCACCTTGCATCCTAATTGTAGTTTTTTAAAAGGCAATCGGTTGTCTTTGAGTCCATTTTTAAAGGTAAATGAGAAATCATATTATCACGCTAAAACTGATTTTCTTTTTTTTTTATTCACTTCAAATTTTATAACAATATGTACAAAATCGTATACTTTATTGTATATATTGTATTATTAATAAATTAACAATTCTTGAACTAACTAAAGTAGCTTTCTGAAATAATACATTAAGATTCACTAAATCTAAAATGTCTAAGATACATGTACCTATGATTAAATACTTTAAACACATTATGTAAATAAAAAAGATATACTGGAAATTTTAATAGGAATGATTCTTGTTGAGAAAAAATCATCTTTATGTGTCATAGCGCGGAAGAGTGCGCGTGCTTAAAACAAAGACTTTAGTTTTTCTTCGATTCTTTTTCTTATTTAAAGTATCCTGTATGTAACTGTTCATGTTTCTGTTAAACGCATTGCTTGCACTTGGAGACGCAGACGTTAGATAAGCCGCACCCTCTGCGTGGTTTAACTCATCAATTTTCAAAATGTTCAACACATCCGCCGGCAAAGTGGGTGCCATTTCAATCTGCCCAAAGGTCGACCCTACCGGCGAAATCGAAAAGTTCTCGATTTTGTTTTCATCGTGTGATGTTACGGTTCCCTGAGAGGAATTCAGTCCGTTTTGAGCGTCAAACGTGCTACTTTTAAAGCGGTTGTCCCCTGCTGTAAATAAGCCGGCTTCGGCGGCGCTCGGTTCATGTGGCTGATTTCTTTCAATCACTTGCATAGAGGTCTGAGCTTTCCGTGTCTTATGTACCTTTAACAAAATATTGATAATTGATTACCTATCAATGGATAACATATTAATAATCAGGTCATCAATTCCCCCCTCCCCCCCCAAAAAAAGCGAATCTACAACAGTTGTCATTTTAATCTGTATCAAAAAGGGTAATATAGTATTCAAGATCAATTTTGTTCAAAAGCAACGGCTGGTCGGTTACAATGTTTAATAATCATTGTTTTTAATTTTTCCGAAAAAATAATTATGACAAAATTTATCTACCACTAGTAACACAAGATATTAAGAAACTGTTAAATTGAACATACGCGTCTTTAGGCTCCTAATTACGGAAAGGCTTACCTCATTTTCCAGAAAAGTGGATGAAATCTCTATTTGTTCCGAGACCAACGAGGAACATCTTTGTATAACAGGAATTTCATCGTTGTCATCTGTCTCAGTTCTGGTCGCAGAAGTTAGAAGTGTCGAAGGCAAGGACTTCTGCTTCTTTTGTTTTCCATTCTTCCAATTCAATTTCTTGCCGTTTGTTTCTTTCTTACATACTTCTGATGGATCATACTTGGACAAAGGGGGGAATTCAGTTTCTGACTGAATTTGTGGAACATCTGGAGAATGATCCCCCAAACCAATCTCCTTCCCGACTGTTGAGCCCGGCTTCAGTTTCTTTTCAAGCCTAGGCTTTCGTCGGCCAACACTGGTCTTTGGTTGCCTGTCTGGTGGTTCACCAATTAATCGAGTTTGGTACTTGCCCTTCATCACCTATTTAAATAATTATATTTTTATCATGCATTTTTATATTTAAAAAAAGTATAAGCTTATGCTAAAAACAAAAGTTGGTCTGAATTTGAAAATAAAATGAAATAACCTTTTTACAATGTAGGCCTACATGTACATTACCTTGCGCCCTTCACTTTCTATTTTGATTTTTACCTCATTTATCTGAGTACATTTATGTTTATGTTTAGCCTGTTTTTTATTTTATTTTTTACCTTTTTGATGGGGCTGGTTGTAATCTGCTTTCCTTTGCAGAGATGCGAGACAACGAGGGCGTCTAGGTTCATCGTGCATTCTGATGTCTGTGCACTTTCCAGGACTGGGCCCATCAGTAATATGCTGGGGTCCATGCTGTTTAACGCCTGCATGTTTTGGTCTGATACCTGAGCATTGTCTGTGGAATTCTGTCTAATCAAAAGGATGCTCGGGTCCACTCCCATGAGAAAGTTTGACGGAGAGTCGGATTTATGTTGAAATTGTGGTTCTTCAGTAAAAGAATTTGCATTCTTTTCTGTCTGCTCGTCTGTTGAGCTATTTTTAAAATCTTCTTCTTGGCCGGTCTTCATGGAGCCACTATTTCTCATGTCTGCAATTTTCATCTCATGAAGTTCTTGGTCTGTGTTGATACGTACTGCCTTCCTGGCCTATTTTGAAAAAAAATTGATAAAAAATAAACATTATAAAAATGTATTATACTGATTAATATTAATTTAACACTTGAATAATCAAAGTTCATATTGAATTTTCAGAAACCTTTTGATAAAAATAATAGGTTCTTTTAAGAGTTGAGTAGATACAAGAAAATGTGTTGTAAGTTTACATTTAGAGACAAGTACATGCATGTAAAACGAAAGTCGTATGAAAAAGAAAAAATAAAACAAAGCATTTGTCGTTGGTAAAATTCTCACGTACTTCTATTGGATCATACTTGGACAAGGAAGGGAATTCAATTTCTGAATGAATTTGTGGGACTACTGGAGAATGATCCCCCACACCAATCTCCTTCCTGTCTATTGAGGTCATCTGTTTTTCAATCCTAGGCTTTCGTTGGCCAGCATCGGTCTTAAGTTGCCCGTGTGGCGGTTTACCAGATACTTTTGTTTGGCCTTTGCCTTTCACCTGTTTAAGAAATAATAATATATCAGACAAATAATAGGAATAAAATTGCCACCTTAAATAATTTTATTTGCCCGTCTGGTTGTTTGCCTATTACTTTAACTTAAGTTAGGAACTTTCTCTTCAGCTCTATCAAAATGATATCAAAAGTATATATTACTCAGACATTTAACACAAACAAAAATATTATGTTTTAAACCTGATCAGTTAACATAATATAAGAAAAGCGTCATATTCACCACATATGTAGAATGCATATCACAAGAAAAAACATAAAGCACTAATCGTTTGCTACAATCTTACGTGCTTCTGATGGATCATACTTGGACAAGAGAGTAAATTCAGTCTGTGGCTCAATTTGTGGGACTACTGGAGAATGACTTACCATACTAATTTCCTTCCTGTCTTTTGAGTTCACCTTCAGCTGCTTTGCAAAGCTAGGCTTTTGGCGGCCAGCTTTGGTCTTAAGAGGCCCAGGTGGTGGTTTACCAATTAGTTTAGATTGGCCTTTGTCCCCCACCTGATTTAAGAAATTTTTAATGAATTAATTATTTAGACATTTTAAAGTATTCTATAAAAATGATCATGTGGCCTATGAAAAAAATTATCCAGCAATACTAATAAAAGATAAAGATGTAACAGCTGCAAAACTGCTATAGTAAACTTTCCTCGTTTAATCCCTACTATACTTATGGAAATGCCTACCTCTTTTTTAAATTTCTTGCCATTGGTCTTTGTTGTTAAATTGGGCTTTGGCCTCTTCAGTGCCACGAATTTGTATTTCGGCTGGCTTGATCTCCCCATTAGAATGTCAGGCTCTTTGCATTTACCATTTTTCTTATTCACTTCCTTGCTATTTGCTACTTCCTGACGTACTTCTGATGGATCATCTTTGGACAAGGGAGGGAAGTCAGTTTCTGACTGAATTTGTGGGACTACTGGAAAATGGTCCCCCATACCAATCTCCTTCCTGTCTGTTGAGCTTGCCTTCAGCTGCTTTTCACACCAAGGCATTAGTCCACCAGCACTGGTCTTAACATGCCCGAATGGTGGTTTACCAGTGATTTCCATTTGGCACTTGCCCTTTAATTACATTCAGAAATAAAAAATAAAAAGTGTCCAGTCCCTACACAGTGTCGATAATATTAGCTCAGGCTCATGATTGTACAAAAATAGGGACATTTTCCTTTCGTTTCTTTTTTAACCTTGGTAAATATTTCTTAAGATAATTTTCTAGGGCTTTCATCAAATAACTAGACACTTATGATCATACATATGCATTTATAATTTAGATTTAATTTTCAGACTTTCTCCTTACTTTTTCAACTTTTCTGCCTCCAGTGTTGATTATTTTTCTGCAAGTTGAGTTGCAATTCCTGATGACTAGGCTTAGATGTCTTAACATCTTCTTCTGAATTAAGGGCTGTATAAAGAAACATACAAAAGTAATTGTCTATCTGCTATATATCAAAGCTCCCTTGAAAAATGGGACAATATGCTTTCACACCAAAGCCATCGCTGAATATCATCCCACCTAAACAGTTTAGTTCTAGTCTCAATTTTATGAATACTATACCTCTTACATGAATCCTGTAGCCTTCTGCTTTCTAATCCCAATAAAGTGGCCAGTGCTTTTAAAACACAGGTAAAACTTTGGTCTTATTGCGGCATTGCATTATTATGTTATGATATTCTACGAGCATTCTTATCCCATTTGGCATAGTAGTCCAGGAATTACTTTTTTGAGTCTACATATATGAACACTTACTTTTGTTAACATTGCTGTATGCATTTCCTTGATGTACATCATTGCCAGTGGATGGACCTGTATTAAGAGTTACATCACTTCTGTCATAAATATATTTCATATAGTAGCCATAAATATATAT
>NW_019773892.1:452454-520255 GCF_001039355.2 Lingula anatina | reverse complement strand
TGACTGTCTGGTGGTTTACCAATTTCTTTAGTTTGGCCTTTGCCTTTCACCTGCTGTGAGAAATAATAATCAAATAAATGGGTATTATGAAACAAAAACAGTTATATATTATTCAGAAATTTAAAATGAAGAAAAACTATCAAAACTTGAAAATGTGACCAGCTTTCATTTAAGAAAAAAAGTGTCATATTCACCATATTCATGTTTTCAGAATGAAAATCACATGAAAAACATAAAACAAAGCATTTGAACTTTGTGACTTTTATACTTACTTCTGATGGAACACACTTTGGCAAGGGAGGGAATTCAGTTTCTGACTGAATATTTGGGACTTCAGGAGAATGATCCCCCACACCAATCTCCTTCCCGCCTGTTGAGGCTGCTTTCAACAGCTTCTCAAACTCAGGCTTTTGTTGGCCAGCACTGGTCTTACGGTGCCTGTCTCGTGGTTTACCAATTACTTCAGAGTGGCATTTGCCCTTCACCTGTTTCAGGAAATAAAAATTAAAAAGATTAATAAAATTTAATTTATTTTTTATGTTGTCTGTTTGGTTGTTTACTTGAGTTGGGAACTTGTGCCTTCCCCTGTATCAAAAACTGTTATATATTATTCAGACATTTAAAAAAATTTTTCTGTCAAAAATTATAATATGACCAATTACAATATTTATCCATCACAAAATCACATTTACATCGTTTGATTCCTACTTACCAAATTTTCCACTTTTTTGTTGTCAATCTTAGTTGTAAAATCAGCCTCTGGCCCCTTATGAACTTGCTTTTCAACATTTTGTGCCATGTATTTGTTCTTGGGCATGCTTGATCTCCTTGGTAAAACATCAGGCTCCTTTTGCTTTTCTTTCCTCCCTTTCAGTTTCTTCTGCTTAAGGGAATAATAATTAAATAGATAATATAAATGAATTAAAATGCCAATTTGTAACATTCTGAGTTGCCTGTCTCATTGCTTGAATGCTGTCTGTATCAAAACAGTAATATATTATTCAGACAATTTAAATCAAGAAAAGGTATTATTATGTTTAAAACCTGATCGGTTATCATCATTAAAAAAGGCTTACCATATACACTTCATGTAGTATAGTTGCCATGTCTTTTTAATTTTTTCTTTTTAACTTATTTAATTCCATATCATTTACTGATTATGGGTGTCTCACCTTATTTTTAATTTTTTTCATGAGGCTGGCTGCAAACTTCTTTTCACTTAGGAGACGTGCAGCCACTGACTTCATCTTGGATTCAAATGTCTCCTCACTACAGCCTGGTCCCATCAGTGAAATGCTGGAGTTGACTTTCTGTTCAATACACACGACTGTTGAGTTTGCCTTGGGATGCTTAAAATATATATCATTGTAACACTAAACGGTTTCGTAAAGTATATCAATACTCAATAATCGATATAAAATGTGAGTAAGAATATTTTTCTAAAGTGCCCTGTCCATACACACAACTTTTACAAAGTGTCGACAATATATACTCAGACTCCTAATTATACAAAAGAAGCGTTTTTCCTTTCATTTTTCTTTTCTTTTTTTTATTCTTGATAACAAAAGCTTTAATCAAACAGAAATTCACTTATGACCATCTATGCATTTAAAATTTAGATTAAAGTTTCAAAAAGCCCCCTTACTTTATCATCCTTTTTGTCTTCAGTCTTGATAATTTCTATGCAGGTTGGGCTGTTATTCCTGATCTTGACCAGGCTTAGATGCCTCAGCATTCCCATCTGAATTATGGGCTGTATAAAAACACACAAAGCAAATGTCTATGCTATGTATAAGAACATGCTTCACAAACAAAAACAAAGACAGAGGGATAGAGAGAGTGCTAATGTCCAATAACATTAGCTGAATAATCAGACTTTCATTTCAGTGAAACATTTAGTTCCATACCCAATTTTGTAAAACTGTTCCTCTTACTTTCAACCATAACCCGGCCCCTGCCCTCCACTTCCAAAAGCATTAGCCGTTATAGAACAAAATGACCAGTGCTTTTAAGGAATTAAAATATCAGTAGAACTTTCGGCCTAATTGCCACATTGCAATATTACGTTATATGATATTATATTCTCAGAGCCCTTTAATATCACTTGGCATAGTTGTTTAGAAATTACTGTTATGCAGTTTAGTTTTGCATACATGAATACCTACTTTGGTCAACATGGCTGAATGCATTTCGTTGATGTACATCATTGCCAGTGGATGGACCTGCAGTGAAAGAGTCATGTCACTTCTGTCATAAATATACCTGTAGTTTTGGCATACACTGTAAAATATGCTATCAGTTCTTTATTTCTCAAAACAAATTGCTCAGGTGTTTTTATCTTTAGACAACTACATGTTTTAATTTATGATCATAATTTTGGTTATTTCCAACATACCTCTACTCTGGCAGTCTGAGGTAGATTAATCTTTACCATATTTCTGTCTCCCAGTTCACGTAATTTGGCAACATGAATGTGGGGCTACAATTTAAAAAAAAGAAGTAAAAACTAAGGTTATCATACAACTGTGGATGCAAAAAAGAAAAAAAGAAAGTGGAACGCTGCAGGTAAATATTACAGCACCCAACTTCACCTATCTTTCTCAGCTTAGAATCCATGGAAATCAGAACCTTAGCAATCGTTACATACATCAAGTTATAATGGACAGTCAGTACAATTTAGATTTATATGCAATAAAAATGAAGCGAATGTTCTGATCTTGCCAAGATTTCTGATCAATTATGAAATTCTTGGACAAATACATTAGGTGTATACCCTGTATCTACATGAAGTAAATAGCTGAATGATACTTAATTGTACCTTTGTCTTCAACTATAGAACCCAATATGGTTTTCAAAATAAACAAAGGAATGACCAAACAAAGGTCACCCATGGCCGGTGTGACAGAAATGTTAGTCTTAGGAACAAAATTCTAGGGTGCCATGTGATTAGCACAGATTAGGATTGGTTGGAGTATTGGGGTTAGTATTCGGGACGAATGGGACCAGTTCTAAGCAATACTACTAATGGGGAATGGACCACGGTTCCTAACAGAATAGTTACCATTCCTGTTCCACCAGTGCTCCCTTTCAAAATACATGTATATTCATATGCTACACCTAAGAAAAGCAGGTTTGTGAAGTGCCCAATAAAAAATGGCATTCTCTAGTACTTACCCGTCTCAACACGACCGCACATGAATGTAACTGCTTTGCTTCAGTCTCTTGCACAGAGGTCTGGCCTTTCTTTGTCCTTTGTACCTTTTACAAAAACAGATAATTGATTGATTTTTTATGATCAAGTTTGTAATAAGTTCAAAAGGAACAAAATTGAATTGACAAAATTACAACAACAGCCTCTTTAACCAGCATCAAAAACACCAAAGTCAAGATCAAAGTTGCAATTATGTTTAAAATCAACCACTGATCAGTTACAAATTATACAATCAATTACAAAATGTATCAAACACTACTAATAAAGGATTTTAAAATGATTTAATTAACATAAGAATCATTTGTTTCATACTAATGGCAATGTTTACCTCATTTTCCAGAAAAGTTGGTGTTTCCAAGGCCAATGTATCTATAACTGAAATTTCATCTTTGTCATCAGTCTCAATTCTGGTCAAAGGAGATGGAGGTGCTGAAGGCAATGACCTCTGTATCTTTTGTTTTCCATTCTTCTTCAGTTTCTTGCTGTTAGTTACTTCTTTAAGTACTTCTGATGCGACACGCTTGGACAAGGGAGGGAATTCAGTTTCTGACTGAATATCTGGAACTACTGGAGAATGATCCCCCACACCAATCTCCTTCCTGTCTGTTGACGTTGCCCTTAGCTGCTTTTCAATCCTAGGCTTTTGTTGGCCACCATCGGTCTTAAGTTGCTCAGATATTGGTTTACCAATTACTTGAGTTTGATACTTGCCCTTCTTTACCTATTTAGATAATCATATTTTGATAATGCATTTTTATATTAAGGTTAAGTATAAGATATGTTGAAAAAAATGCCTTTTTTATTTATAATGTATACAAAACTTGCACCCTTCAATTTCTATTTTAAATTTTTACCATATTATCTATTTATGTTTACATTAAACCCATATTTATTTTTTTAGAAATATATTAGTTGGTTTATTTATTTATCTTTTTATTTATTTTTACCTTTTCTTTTGGGCTGATTGTGACCTCCTTTTTTTTGCAAAGATGGGAGTCCACTGAGGCAGCTTGGGTCATCGTGCATTCACATGTCTGTGTGCTTTCTAGGAAACGTGCACCACAGACTGGGCCCATCAGTAATATGCTGGGGTCCATGCTGTTTAAAGCCTGCATGTTTTGGTCTGATACCTGAGCATTGTTGGTGGAATTCTGTCTAATCAAGAGGATGCTCGGGTCGACTACCATGAGAAACTTTGACGGGGAGTCAGATTTCTGTTGAAATTGTGGTTCTTTGGTAAAAAAATTTGCATTCTTTTCTGTCTGCTTGTCTGTTGAACTGCATTTGTCATCTTCTTTTCCTTTGTCCTTTGCCTTCTGTAATAAATAATTATAAAATAGAGAAATAAATAAAATGAGTCAAAATGCCACTTTCTAATTTTTTCTTTTGCCCGTATGGTTGTTTGCCAATTATCTGAGTTGAGAACTTGCCCAGCACGTATCAAAATGGTATTATATCATTTGGACACTTTTAAATTAAGAAAAAAATTATATTCTTTTTTTAACCTGATCCGTTAACAGAATAAAAGAATATGAAGTGTTATATTCACCATATATATATACGTAGAACAAAGATCATATGAAAAAAACAAAATTTAGCGTTTGTTGATTGTAACCTTCTTACGTACTTCTGATGGCTCATACTTGGACAAGGGAGGGAATTCAGTTTCTGACTGAATGTCTGGAACTACTGGAGAATGATCCACCATACCAATCTCCTTCCTGTCTGTTGAAATTGCCCCTAGCTGCTTTTCAACCCAAGGCTTTTGTTGGCCATCATTGGTCTTAAGTTGCCCATCAGGTGGTTTACCAATAACTTCAGTTTGGACTTTGTCCTTTGCCTGCTTTAAAAAATAATGATAAAATGAATAAAGATGCCTCTTTTCAACATTTTCTTTTACCTGTCTGACTGTTTGTTAGTTACTTTACTTAGCTTATTGCCCAAGAAAAATATTATTTTCTTTTTTATAACCTGATTAGTTAACATAATAAATGTGTCATATTAAATTACATTTGGAATAAAGATCACATAAAAAACATAAAGCATTTGTTGTTTGTAACTTTTAATTTACGTACTTCTGTTGGGCCTTGATTGGACAAGGGAGGGAATTCAGTATGTGACTGAATATTTGGAACTACTGGAGAATGATCCACCACACCAATCTCCTTCCTGACTGTTGAGCTCGCCTTTGACTGCTTTTTGGTCCTAGGCTTTTGTTGGCCATCATAGGTCTCACGGTTCCTGTCTGGTGGTTTACCAATTACTTCAGTTTGGCCTTTGCCTTTCACCTGCTGTAAGAAATAATAATCAAATAAATGGATAATATGAATCAAAATGCCACTTTTTATTATCTTACCAGTCTGGTTGTTCACCAAGTATTTCATAGCTATATCAAATCAGTTATATATTTTTCAGACATTTCGAAGAAAGAAAAATTATTATCATGTTTGAAAACCTGAGCAGTTATCATTATAAAAAAAATTGTCAAATTCACCACATATTCATAAAGAAGATCACATGAAAAACAGAAAACAAAGCATTTTTGGTTTACTACTTTTATACTTACTTCAGATGGACCACACTTTGGCAAGGGAGGGAATTCAGTTTCTGACTGAATATTTGGGACTTCAGGAGAATGATCCCCCACACCAATCTCCTTCCTGACTGTTGAGCTCGCCTTTGACTGCTTTTTGGTCCTAGGCTTTCGTTGGCCATCATTGGTCTCACGGTGCCTATCTGGTGGTTTACCAATTACTTCAGTTTGGCCTTTGCCTTTCACCTGCTGTAAGAAATAATAATCAAATAAATGGATAATATGAATCAAAATGCCACATTTTTTTTATCTTACCTGTCTGGTTGTTCACCAAGTATTTCAAAGCTGTATCAAATTAGTTATATATTTTTCAGACATTTCGAATAAAGAAAAATTATTATCATGTTTGAAAACCTGAGCAGTTATGATTATAAAAAAAAAATTGTCAAATTCACCATATATTCGTAAAGAAGATCACATGAAAAACATAAAACAAAGCATTTTTTGTTTGCTACTTTTATACTTACTTCTGATGGATCACACTTTGGCAAGGGAGGGAATTCAGTTTCTGACTGAATATTTGGGACTACAGGAGAATGATCCCCCACACCAATCTCCTTTCCATCTGTTGAGGTCGCTTTCAACTGCTTCTCAAACTTAGGCTTTCGTCTGCCAGCATTGGTCTTGCGTTGCCTGTCTGGTGGTTTACCAATGACTTCAGTTTGGTAACTGCCCTTCACCTGCTTTAAGAAATAATAAATAAATAAATAAATTAATAAAATTAAACTTTTTCTATTATTTTTTTATGTTGTCTGTTTGGTTGTTTACCATGTACTTAAGTTGGGAACTTCCGTCCTTCCCCGTATCAAAACCTGTTATATATATTTTTCAGACATTTAAAAAAGGTTTTCTGATAAAGATTATAATATGACCAATTACAAAATTTACTTGTAATATAAGACAAAGATTTAACAGTTGCAAAACTGCTTAAATCACATTTAGTTTGATTGATTCCTACTTTCTGAAATGCTTACTGTATTTTCTTTTTGGTTGTCGACCTTAGTTGTAAAATTAGGCTCTGGCTTCTTATGAACTTGCTTTTCAGCATTTGGTGCTGTGAATTTCTTCTTGGGCATGCTTGATCTCCTTGGTAAAACATCAGGCTCCTTTTGCTTTTCTTTCTTCCCTTTCAGTTTCTTCTGCTGTATGAAATAATAATTAATGAGATGAATATATATGAATAAAAGCAGCAAAATTTAACATTCAAAGTTGCATGTCTTGTTGTTTACCAATTGCTTCAGCTTGAACCCGGCTTATATCAAAATAGTAATATATTATTCAGGCAATTTAAATTAACAAAAGGTATTACTATGTTTTAAAACCTGATAGGTTAACATAATTTTAAAAAAAGCTGAGTGTCATATTTAACACATACACTTCATGTAGTAGTTGCTTTCTCTTTTTAATTTCTTTTACTTATCTTATTCCATTTCATTTACTGATTATGGATATCTCACCTTGTTTTTGATTTTGTTCATGAGTTTGGCTGTGAACTTCTTTTCACTTAGGAGACGTGCAGCCACTGACTTCATTGTGGATTCAAATGTCTCCTCACTATAGCCTGGTCCCATCAGAGAAATGCTGGAGTTGACTTTCTCTTCAATACACTCGCCTGTTGAGTTTGCTTTGGGATGCTTAATAAATTATATATCATTGTAACACTAAATGGTTTTATAAATTAAAGTACATCAATACTTATCAATATACAATATGAGTAAGAATATACATCTAACTTTTAAGAGGTTTCAACAATATAAGCCCAGGCTCCTGATAATACAAAAAAATATCACTTTTTTGTTTTCTTTTTTACTTCTTGATAACAAAAAAGTGATATCATACAGCAATTAACTCATGACCATGCATCTATGCATTCAAATTTTAGATTTGAGTTCAAAAGTCCCCTTACTTTATCATCTTTTCTGTCTTCAGCTGAGTTGTTATTCCTGATCTTGACCAGGCTTAGATGCCTCAACATTCCCATCTGAATTACGGGCTGTATAAAAACACACAAAGTAAATGTCTATATATATACTATACAAAAAGAGAGAGAGAGGGGGTGCATTTATATGACTAACAACATTTGCTGAATAATCAGACTTTTATTTCAGTGAAATATTTAGTTCCATGCCCAACTTTGTGAAACTGTTCCTCTTACTTTCATCCCATTTTCCCCTGCCCTCTGCTTCCAATAATATCCACCATTACAGAACAAAGTGGCTACTAGTGCTTAATACCAGTTGACCTTTCGGTCTTTTTGCGACATTACATTATATTATATTCTCAGAGCCCTTTAATCCTATTTGGCATAGTTGATATGAAATTACTTTTATGCAGTTTAGGTTCGCATACATAAATATACATACTTTGGTCAACATGGCTGAATGCATTTCCTTGATGTACATCATTGTCAGTGTATGGACCTGCATTAAAAGAGTCACATCACTTCTGTCATGAATATATCTCTAGTTTTGGCATGCACTGTAAAATATGCTATCATTTTATTATTTCTTAAAACAAAATACAGATGCTTTTATCTTTGGATTAATACACTACATGTTTTCATTTATGATAATCATAATGCAGATTATTAAAAAGTTACCTCTATTCTGGCAGTTTGAGGTAGATTAATCTTGACAATATTTCTGTCCCCCAATTCACGTAACTGGGCAACATGAGTGTGGGGCTAAAGTTTTGAAAAAGAATAAGGAATAAATATGGTTATTATATATCTGAGGATGCCAGAAAAAGAAAATGGCAGGATGCAGGTTAATAGGCTAATCTTACAGCGGCTTAAGTCATCTAACTTTATTGAAATCAGAACTGCGGCAATTGCTAGAATTTCCAGTTGAGATAAAGTGTCTGTTTTGTGCGTGCCCAGTTATCAATTGTGAAATACACTTATGATCATTTATGCATGCATTCAAAATTTAGATTTAAGTTTCAAAATTACTCCTTACTTTGTCATCTTTTCTGTCTCCAGCATTGACTGTTTTTCTGTAAGTTGAGTTGCTATTCCTGATGCTGACTAGCCTTAGGAACCTCAGCATTCCCATATGAATTGAGGACTGTATAAAAAACACACAAAAGTACTTGTCTATATCTGTAATATTACAAAGCACTTTTAAAAAGAGGGGAAAAACACTGATGCGCAAAAGACATCGCTGAATAATCCAAATCCAAACATTAAGATTCAGTCTCAATTTTGTGACTTTTTACCTCTAACCTGAAATCCCATACATATAACACCCTACCTCATGCTTTCAGCAGAGTTTGACATACTGAGTAACATGGAAGACAGTTCCTAAAATACCAATATTACTCTTGATCTTATTGCGACAGTACGTTATTTGTTATTCACAGATTCTACTTATCTCATTCGGCAAAGTTGTCCAGAGAAAGTTGTTATGCAATTTAAGTCTTAATATATGAATACCTACTTTCGTCAACATGGCTGAATATATTTCTTTGATGTACATCATTGCCAAAGGATGGACCTGCAGCAAAAGAGACATATTAATTCTGTTATAAATATATCTGTAGTTTGAGCATACACTTCAAAATATGCTATCATTTGATTGTTTTTTTTAAATAACTGAGGCGTTATTATCTTATATATATATATATATATATATATATATATATATATAGAGAGAGAGAGAGAGAGAGAGAGAGAATTTATTGAAATCAGAACTTATGTTTGCTATAAAATATATATATTTAAAAAAACATACCTCTACGCGGGCAGTCTGAGATAGGTTAATCTTGACTGTATTTCTGTCCCCCAATTTGCGTAATTGGGCAACATGCACGTGGGGCTAAATTTAAAAACAAAAGAGAAGTAAAATGTACGGTTATCACACATCTGTGGGTGCTGAAAGAAAAAAATGGATGAACGAAAACTTTGTCCTAACAAAAATATTAAGGAAAATGCCTTACAAATAAACAAATGAATTAATATAGTTCATCCATGTTTGGTGCACTATTTTGAATAATACTCATACGTTATACATGTAAGAAAAGTACTTGTAGGTTTGCGAAGCGCCCAATATAAAAAAGGCATTCTGTAGCACTCACCCGTCTCAACACGACCGCACGTTTATTCCTGGCGCGCCGGGCGGCTATTAAAATGGACAATACTTCAAATAAATCAATCAGCAAACATAAGTCGACTTTTTGATTAAAAATGATACGCACTCGTAAACGGTGAAACATACACGTTTAACATCCATTCAGTAAAAGAAATGATATACATATAGTGCGTTGATTTAAAGAAGAAAAGTTCTCATCTTACCGAGTTCATTTTTCATTTGGTTTTCCCTCTCGCATCGAGCTTCTGAAAAGAATATTATGATAACCATTTGATTACATTAAACATCACGTGATAGTGAATCATCAAACGATTGCCAACAGGTAACAAGACTGATGATCGCACACTGACTGACATAGTGTGAAATCTTCACCAGTTCTGTCTAATGTGCAATGCCAGCCAGTTGTTTTAGAGCGTCGGCTAAGGCCTTTCTTAGATAAATGTATAAAAACTGCCAGATCTCTTACACATATAAAGGTAAAATAACAGGCAAAACCTTAAAACTCAACCTTTATAAGATTAAGGTGAAATAACTACCAGCTCACCAACACTCGGCGTTACCGGTGACACTCTGAGTGAGAGCAAGGCTATGTTCTCGTACAGGTTTATACCGTCGCCAATCAACGAGACGGTCAACATTTATTGACATCACGAAAAAGTAATTTTGCACTGTAACTTTTACTTTAAGGTTGAATTACACTAACATCAAACCCATTACGATGTGAGCAAATCAGAAATACTATAATATATGTGATGTTTCTTGAAAAACGCGCATTTCTTCTTACACCAACGAATGCTAGTTTTCTTACCATATGCAAATGCGGGAAGGCATACAAAAATCAGCCAGAGCAAACAAAAAGACATCAAACGGAGCACACCTAGAATTAGCTCCACCTGGTCTTCAATTGGGTACTCTTCAAATACGAGTACATTTACTCCGAGTTGCGCGTGATCACATTCGCTACTTTGCATAATAAATCATTTCAAATTGCATCTGAATCATCTTCACTATCCATGCTTCGCACTGTTTACGATATCTATGGGCAATGACGTCACTATCAGTGATGTCATGACGTTGTGACGTGAACATTGGCAATGACCACGACGATATCAGAAACGTTGACATTGTTGAGAACAATGGACATCAACGACAGAAGTAACGACAATTCCATGACAACGGCCAGCGGCAGCGCTTGGTGTTACGTCACTGTTACTGGATAAGCCGATGTTTGCCTAACAGGAATAAATAATGATGTGATTGTGTTTCTTCGTATAATAAACTACTTCTCACTGTATAGAGCACAATGAAGCCATCAATAGCATTAAGACAGAAATATATTACAATATGCATTAGCAAGGCCAGACGCCGTCTTTTTCTGAATAAAACAATAATAATTGTACTAGAAAAGCACTCCGAGAGCGTAGACCTCCGCCAAGGCAGCTATTTTTGATTATTATTGACAATTGATCCGGATCACCACCAAAAACTAATAATTTCTTCCTTGGCCCACTTCTGACAGTTCCTGAAAATTTCATCAAAATCGGTCCATAACTTTTTGAGTTATGTTGATGACAAACAAACAAACAAGCAAACAGACAAACGGGCTTGAAAACATAACCTTGTCGGAGGTAATAAGAGTTCAAGCGCTGCTCAAGAGCAGACGTAACACTGGCACTAAGTGGGTTAAGCAGTGGGGTCAGGGGGGCCTATGGCACCGTTCACCCTCTAAAATATCTATATTTCCCGTTCCCTTCATCGGGCCCCGAACCCCTCGCGAGGGGGGAAGGTCGGTTTCGCATCCGCGGACCCCCCCCCCCTTTCAAATAATCCTGGATCCGACCCTGGTTAAGC
Organism: Lingula anatina; assembly: GCF_001039355.2. Next base: position 508,512 of record NW_019773892.1, on the reverse strand, counting down.
GTAGAAAAGTCAATCCACATCATCCATAAACTAAGATTTACCCTTCATATCATTTATATTATTTTCAACTCTTGCAACTCGCAGCAAGTTAACACTTCAAAATCTTAGCATACCATTTGAAAAAATAAAATATTCACTATTTACACAATAAACTTGCAATTTATTGAGAACAAGGCCTAAGAGATCTACATCTATCTTTGAACGTTGCCGACTTTTCCAGTTAAAAAGACCCCGATCCAATTTGAAGAACTGGTTTTAATACCCCCTTTACACTGGACGGCGTCCTTTCTGCGTCCTGTCTGCGACCATGAAATTTGGCATCGCTGTGGTCTTAATGCAGAGACACGAGCATTGATTTTGCATCAGAAATGAATGCTCAATGATCGGCCAGTTGTCGGCACGTAAAATATTATAATTTCTTAACTCTCAAATGGGGCCGTACTGTTGGACGCAGAAAGGACGCCATCCAGTGTAAAGGGGGGTTTACTGAAACTAAATTTTCCTCGTCGTATTTTTGTTTTGAGGCGATAGAACATGCGCATTTTGTACTCTTTGTTATATACATTTTTTTTTTTTTACATTCAAGGACCGATTTGCACGGCACGGCGCAACCCACACAGAAAGCAGGCCGAGATTGACCCAATGCCAGTATTCCGAAATTCGCAGTGAGAATAATGGTAAATTTGTATGAGCATATCCCATAGAGGGAAGTTATAAAGTCAAATGCATGTAGACGTAAAAGCTTGTTTCAAGCCTCAAACCTTAGGCCTACTTTTAGTCTTCTGCCTTTGACGCAATGCCGTATCTGCTCGTCTTGGATATTTTTCTCTCCCCCCCCCCCCCCAATTTTTTCCGTCTGCTGACTGCTCCTTCCTGCTTGTCTTTAAATGATTATTTATCTATATTGGTTTTATGTATCTCTAGAAGATAGTAGTATTTTACCTGGTTTGTATTTTTCTGCTTTAGTTTATTGAATAAATGGTCGTTTTAGAATTTGCCAATTTTTACGTTTAATTTTGTCGAGTCTTGCCTCTTTGGAGGCCTAAATATCCATTTTACTTGCAGTGTATTATTAAAGATTGCTGTTAAAACATGATGTAATATTGCATCAAAATTGAAGAAACACCTATTTTGGGCACTGCCGCAATAGTGACCATTAAAGGAAAACATGCCACTTACTCTTCTCAAACTTACAGGAAAGACACATAGGACTTAAATACAGCTTAAGCTGGAAATCAAGTCTGATTGGTTGAATTTCTGGAAGTTATAAAGGTTTTGTGAAAAATTTTCACGTATTGGCATTTCCAAGTTGTGACTTTGAACCTCCATGGTCTTAAAGACCTTTAATAGTCACATTTTCTGAATATCCATGATACTTTTGTTTTATTATTAAAAATTGATGGTCATTATGCTGTTAAGCATTATGTAATATTGCATAAAAGTTGAAGAAACCCCTTTTTGGACACTGCCGGCAGGATGTTTAACATGTTACTTATGATTCTCAAACTTACTGAACATTTAACAGCTTTGCTTCCTTGTTTCTCTTTAAGATAAATACAGCCGTCAGTTCTCTAACACTGTGACCGAGTGAAGCAAACACACACGGACGTGAAAATAAATTTACTTCGACACTGTGAGTGAGAGCAGGGCTATGTTCTTATACAGGTGTACATCGTCGCCAATCAACGAAACGGTCAATCTTTGCAGACATCATGAAAAATTCATTTTTAATTTTACAGTAACATTTACTTTCAGGTTGAATTTCATTCACATCAAACGCATTACGTTGTGAACAAATCAGAATTAGGCATATATATATATATATATATATATATATATATATATATATATATATATATATATATATATGGAAATACTATGATATATGTGATGCTTCTTGAAAAGAGCTCATTTTTTCTTACACCAACGAATGCTAGTTTTCTTACCATATGCAAATGCGGGAAGGCATACAAAAATCAGCCAGAGCGCACAAAAAGCCATCAAACGGAGCACACCTAGAATTAGCTCCACCTGTTCTTCAATTGGGTACTCTTCAAATACGAGTACATTTACTCCGAGTTGCGCGTGATCACATTCGCTACTTTGCATAATAAATCATATCAAATTGCATCTGAATCATCTTTACTATCCATGCTTCGTAGTGTATACGATATCTATGGGCAATGACGCCACTATCTGTGATGTCATGACGTTGTGACGTGAACATTAGCAATGACCACGACGATATCAGAAACGTTAACATTGTTGTGAACAATGGACATCAACGATAGGAGTAACGACACTTCCACGACAACGGCCAGCGGCAGCGCTTGCAGTGTTACGTCACTGTTACTGGATTAACTGATTTTTGCCATGATGATTGAGTTTAATAATGTAGTAATCTACTTCTTACCGTATAAAGCACAATGGAGACAGATGCATTAAGCTAGTTTTTTTAAAATATACAATACTAAGACGAATTTTAGACGATTTTTTTCTCAAATGTATGAGTTAAGGCGTTGTTTAAGAGCAGACTAAACCTTAAGTAGCATCAAGTGGGTTGAGCGTGAGAAATTTAATATAATCCATCCATAAACGTAAATTTACCCTTTTTACCATTAATATTTTTTCAACAATTGCAATTCACAGCACCAAATAACTGATTTTAATTATTGAAACTTAGACCCCATTTCCAGAGATTAGATCGATCTACTTTAGATCGACCTAATTCCCTGGGGGTTCACGCTAAATAGCTGTCAGCCGAGCGGACATGAAAGTTAATTACCCCCTTACAGCTTGTAGTAGGCGGGACGGATATTTAAGCTGGATTATCTGACAGTAATCTAGTGAGACTCCCCGCGGGGATAGATCGATCTAAAAGCTCTGGGAATACAGCCTTAAATTTCGTGTCGAATTTTTGTTTTGAAATGATAAAAAACACGCGCATTTGTACTCTTCGTTATATATAAATATCTGAAAAAGGAAATGATAATAACCATTTGATTATATTAAACATCACGTGTTATTGAATCATTAAACGATTGGCACCACCTTACAGGTTACAAGACTAATGATCGCACACTGACACAGTGTAAAATCTTCCCCAGTTCAGCCAGTTGTGTTAAAGCGTCGACTATGGCCTTTGTTAAATTAATGTATAAAAACCGCCACATATCTGACACACAGGCCTTTATAAGAGTAAGGTACGTAAAATAAACACCAGATCACCAACACTCTGTGTGACTGCTACACTATAAATGGATATTCGTATAAGTGCAATTGATTCTCTGATTCTCAGGTTGACGAGTAAGTGACATCACCATCCGTTTCAGAGTGACGACTATCCCCTTTTTTCTGTGTTAGATAAATATAGTCGTCAGTTCTCGAACACTCCGAGTAAAGCAAACACACGCAGGCGTGGAAAAAATTTACTTTGACACTCAGAGTGAGCAAGGCCATTTTCATACAGGTTAATACCGTCGCCAATCAACGAGACGGTAAACAGTTGCTGACATAACGAAAAAGTAATTCTACACAGTAACTTTTACTTTTAGGTTGAATTTCATTCACACCAAACCCATAACGATGTGAGCAGATCAGAATCATATACACTGATGCTCATAAGTTAAGCAACACTTTCTTATTTCTCGAATTTCTCAGCAACCAAAAAATTTATTGAGGCAAAATTTGTACAGTAGCTAGATATTTCTCTTGTTTTTAATTTGACTTACTGGACCGTGACATTAGAGTACTATTTACTGTTGGACACGATAGAATATGCAATGGGGGTGCCACTTGCGAAAACCACAGTTTGGCCATGCCATGAGGAGCTTCCAGTTTGGCTAGTTTCATGGGCACAATGTGTTATTTTGGACTAACCAATGGTTAGAAGAGGAATCAACCNTGTCATGACGTTGTGACCTGAACATTAGCAATGACCACGACGATATCAGAAACGTTAACATTGTTGTGAACAATGGACATCAACGATAGGAGTAACGACACTTCCACGACAACGACCAGTGGCAGCGCTTGCAGTGTTACGTCACTGTTACTGGATTAACTGATTTTTGCCAATAAATGATTGAGTTTAATAATGTAGTGATCTACTTCTTACCGTATAAAGCACAATGGAGACAGATGCATTAAGCTAGTTTTTTTTTAAATATACAATACTAAGACCAAATTTAGACGAATTTTAGACGATTTTTTCTCAAATGTATGAGTTAAGGCGTTGTTTAAGAGCAGACTAAACCTTAATTAGCATTAAGTGGGTTGAGCGTGAGACATTTAATATAATTCATCCATAAACGTAAATTTACCCTTTTTACCATTAATATTTTTTCAACAATTGCAATTCACAGCACCAAATAACTGGTTTTAATTATTGAAACTTTTACCCCATTTCCAGAGATTAGATCGATCTACTTTAGATCGACCTAATTCCCTGGGGGTTCACGCTAAATAGCTGTCAGCCGAGCGGACACGAAAGTTAATTACCCCCCTTACAGCTTGTAGTAGGCGGGACGGATATTTAAGCTGGATTATCTGACAGTAATCTTGTGAGACTCCCCGCGGGGATAGATCGATCTAAAAGCTCTGGGAATATAGCCTTAAATTTCGTGTCGAATTTTTGTTTTGAAATGATAAAAAACACGCACATTTGTACTCTTCGTTATATATAAATATCTGAAAAAGGAAATGATAATAACCATTTGATTATATTAAACATCACGTGTTATTGAATCATTAAACGATTGGCACCACCTTACAGGTTACAAGACTAATGATCGCACACTGACACAGTGTAAAATCTTCCCCAGTTCAGCCAGTTGTGTTAAAGCGTCGACTATGGCCTTTGTTAAATTAATGTATAAAAACCGCCACATATCTGACACACAGGCCTTTATAAGAGTAAGGTACGTAAAATAAACACCAGATCACCAACACTCTGTGTGACTGCTACACTATAAATGGATATTCGTATAAGTGCAATTGATTCTCTGATTCTCAGGTTGACGAGTAAGTGACATCACCATCCGTTTCAGAGTGACGACTATCCCCTTTTTTCTGTGTTAGATAAATACAGTCGTCAGTTCTCGAACACTCCGAGTAAAGCAAACACACGCGGGCGTGGAAAAAAATTTACTTTGACACTCAGAGTGAGCAAGGCCATTTTCATACAGGTTAATACCGTCGCCAATCAACGAGACGGTAAACAGTTGCTGACATAACGAAAAAGTAATTCTACACAGTAACTTTTACTTTTAGGTTGAATTTCATTCACACCAAACCCATAACGATGTGAGCAGATCAGAATCATATATGAAAATACTATGATGTGAGCAGATCAGAATCATATATGAAAATACTATGATATATGTTATGTTTAATGATATATGTTATGTTTCTTGAAAAGAGCGCATTTCTTCTTACACCAACGAATGCTAGTTTTCTTACCATATGCAAATGCGGGAAGGCATACAAAAATCAGCCAGAGCGCACAAAAAGTCATCAAACGGAGCACACCCAGAATTAGCTCCACCTGGTCTTCAATTGGGTACTCTTCAAACACGAGTACATTTACTCCGAGTTGCGCGTGATCACATTCGCTACTTTGCATAATAAATCATATCAAATTGCATCTGAATCATCTTCACTATATCCATGCTTCGTAGTGTATACGATATCTATGGGCAATGACGTCACTATCTGTGATGTCATGACGTTGTGACGTGAACATAAACAATGACCATGACGATATCGGAAACGTTAATATTGTTGTGAACAATGGACATCAACGACAGGAGTAACGTTACATTTTCAACACTTGCAATTCATAGCACAGAAAAACTGGTTTTAATTTGTACTAAAACTTCCCCCGTCTTATTTTTGTTTTGAGACGATAGAAAATACGCATTTGTACTCTTCCTTTTAATTTCACATTCAAGGAGCAAAGCGCACAGCACGGCGCAACACCAGAGAGATAGCAAGCCGTGATTGGCCCCAATGCCAGCATTCCAACATTAGCTGCGAGAAAAAATCCCTTACGGGGAAGTTAAAAAGTCAAAATGCATGAAGATGTAAAAGCTTCTTTCGGGCCTCAAAACTTACTTTTCGTCTTCCACCCTTGTTGCCAGGTTGTGGCTGCTTGTCTTGGACATTTTTCTCTTTTTCCCTAAGCTTTCCCGGCGGCTGGCTCCTCCTTCCAGCTTGCCATTTTTCAGAGGTCCTTTTACTTATATCGGCTTTATTTTTCTCCTAGCTAAACGAGAGTAGTGTTTTTACCTGGTTTGCTTGGTATCGTTTTCTGCTTTAAAAGTTTATTGAATAAATAGTCGTTTTCGAATTAGATAATTTGTTAAATTTCGTCTTGTTTCATCGACAGCCGCTAAAATAAATACTTTGTAGACTGTCGGTAGAATAAATTATGTGGCAGGTAATAGATGCCCCTCTTCTAGTTGCACCGTCTCACTGCAAACTGCCTCTCTTCACACTTTCCAGTTTCTTTACAAAATTCCCATCGACTTCCTCACGTTCTCATATCGTGTCTGAACAGTTTGAAATTTCAAACCATTTTAAAAAATAACATTGTATCTCTCCGTATCTTAGATATCCACCATTTAATGTGCCTGATCATTCGGAAGTTTTCTAATAACATATTGTAGGCAAAGCTGTTAAGTCCATTTTCACCTCAACCTCCTTTCATATAAGGCTTACATTTATTTCACTACAATGTTTGTATCAACATGCAATCTCCAAAAGGCAAGATAAAACGATCGTGTTGTTTTACCTTTTCCTGAAATCAGTTTATTTGATTTGCAATCGTTTTACATTGCTGAATACAACACATTGTATAATTAACATTACTTAAGTTGAACAAGTATATACAGTGACTTTCATTACTTATAAAATTCAATAATCCTGAAATAAGTTCAATATTCTCCTTTTTTCTAACAATAAATGTTTTAATTGAAACATTAGACAAAAATTACAAGAAAAACACTAACATATTTGCCCTATAATCAGATACTTACTAGTACATGTGTACTATGTTATAATTCCACTGCATTTTCTAATAAACATTATCATTATCTTGTCACCAGCAAAACTAATGCCAACACAGAATATTCAAGCATTTTTTGCACATTTACATAGCAATTGCAGCCTGCAAATAGGCTTTAGATTGAAAAATACAAACATCAATGTAATCTAAAATAACTTTATGCCTCCTTTGCATATTAGCTAAAAAAATAATTGCTGAAAGATTCACAAGCAACTTTGAATGAGCAAACATATGAAAAGTGCACGATGTCCTAGAAAGAAAGTTCCACTTTAGCCTCTTTCATCCCCTTATGAAGTCCACATATTTTTAACAATTCACATGATTTGTGAATAGGGCAGATTTATTATTAATCCACCTGTAAAGGAAAAAATAGGAAAATACATGTAGGTTAAATAAAAATCTAAATGGAAGATAATTCTATGTATTGAAACTAAGTTTGATGAAATTTTTTGTCATTTGTTTTTTTTTGCAGACAAAAATTTTAAAATTACAAACCATAGTAAAATCTTTTTCAAACTCAAGAATTCTTTTTATACTAATTTAGATAAATATCTTCTTTAAGTAATTTACACAAAAAGGACTGCATTTTAACCTATTAAACCACACAAAACATTAAAAAAACAAAAAACATATGCAACAATTTAAACCAAAATATTAAGATCTTAATCTTACATCTCCCCCTCCAAAAGTCTGCGCTCCTGCTCCTCCAAACCCACCACTAGGTGGTGCCCCAAAACCTCCAGCACCACCACCAGGGGTGCTTCCCCCGCCAACTTTGGAGGCCAACTTCTCCATGATTTTCTGGACTTTGGGGTTATTTTGATACTTGGCGATATTTGCAGGGTTTTGGCTTATTTCTTGGAATGCTGTTGCCACTTCTGGGTCCTACAGGGATTGAGAAATATTTTTCATTAAGTAACAACAGCAAGTTCAACATACTCATAGCTACAACTTCTTTAGCATTCAAAGCAGGCTATGAGGATTTAAAATAATTTTTATTGAATTCATCTGTTTATAGAACAAAAGTAGAAAAAATAACTTCAAATTGTTTTTCCTGGATAAAAAAAGTCAATATTTCCAAATTCTTTATTATTTTTTTTTTCAACCCTAAGTTTACATGAGTTGATGAATATGAAATAAAATCTTACCTGGAAAGCCTGCAATAACTCTGGGTCACTGAGAAGAGTTGATAAATCTGGCATACCAGCTGGCATTCCTCCTGGCATGCCACCTGGCATACCACCAGGCATACCACCAGGCATGCCACCTGGGAAGCCACCTGGCATGCCACCAGGAAAGCCGCCTGGAAATCCACCTGGAAAGCCTCCACCATGCTGCCTTTGTTCCTCCTGCTCCTATAAATCAAAATCATCAATAAGCAGAGACTTTGTCTATACAGATTAAACAGCATTATTGGATTATAACAATCTGTATCTAAAAGTTAATTAGTACTAGTATGTAATACAGCATACTGTATATCAACCAGTCTCATTTAGCAGTACTTGATTAGACTTGAGAAAGGTTAATCCAAAGCTAAATACTGAGGATAATTTGTGATCCTGAGATATACAAAGTGTTTAAAATTGATTTATTTTGAGAGGGGGGGGGGTTAAAATGGAAATACGTTTCTGAACAGAAAAATAATGCATTACAGCCAATAAATTGCATATGTAATCAAATTTACCTGTTTCCTTCTTTCTGCTTCTTCTTTAGCTTTTCGCACCCTTTCCTTCCTTTCTTTAAGTTCTTTCTCTTCTTTCTTGCGTTCTTGTTTGCGCTTGTGCTCTTGAATTTTTAAAGCCTAAAAAAGTACGCATATCAATAAATTCATGATGTACAAATTACTCACATAAATCTTTTGTTAAGACATTACTTCTATGTGGCACTCTTTAAAAAATATCCCTGGTTACTGGTCTTTAAAAAAATTCATCAAACGTGTCACAAGACATATCCTTGCCACCTTTCTGTACGCACCCTGGCAAGCAAGTCAAGGTCATTACCCACAATGCACCATTCACAATGGTAGCTTACAGCAAAACAAAAGTGGCATGTTTGCTTATTTTTTTCTTTTCTGAACATTATGTGGGACTCAGCAATGGGAAAGGTACGTAAATTAAATTCTATTAGTGTTTGAAATATTCTGTGAAACTTAGAATAGAAAATGTTTCTGAGAAAACTCCATTATATGCATAAACGTCGGGATATTATTTCTGGCCCTGAATCATGCATTTCAAGTACCTCTAACACAACCCAGATCTCATTTAATTTAAAGTGAAAGTGAAACTTTCCACACTCAAAATGAGTTCATTAAGTTCCTTGAACTTTTTCACACTCTCAGACATGCAAAATAATGCCTTGCCTAGCAAAAACAAACTTTTTGTTCACGTTTACGGTGCAATAGTCAGAAGACTCAATAGTCCAAAGGCTAATTGGTCCAGAGGTTCACTGAAGAACCTTAGGACAAACAAACCCTTTTATTTAAAAAAAAAAAAAAAGAAAAAAAAAAGAAAACAGATGAAAATGTTACATTACCACTGACTTTCGAGACACAGCCCAACATAACAGGGCATAAAGACATAGGGACCAAAAATTTTTATTATACATATCCCTGTCTATTTGAAAGTACATTGCCCATTTGTATTTGGTTGTATTAAATCTTAAACAAAGCAGCCAATTATAATGCATTTCTTATTCTACTTCAGAAGAAAAATCCCCTACCAAACAAGATGTGTCCCATTCCAGATTAAGAGACAGGAAGAACTTGGAGAATATACTTCAACTGTCACCAGATGTTCATGGCAAACAGAAATGTATGATTTATATTACATAGTAAATGTATACAGTGTAGTTATGTTTTCATTAAGCTCAAGGAGGTTTTGTTTAAAATATTCAAGGCGTACAAGGCAAAAATCTGGATTTGGACAAATATTCCAACTCCACTAATTTTACTTTGGTGGAATTTTTTGGTAGAAGATAGAAACAGAGAAATGGAAACTATCAATTAAAAAATCCTCAAATAAAAATATCAAAGATTGTGAAATTCAATATAAATATTATACAACAGAACTTTGAGAAGTCATAGACTGGATTCAATGTAAATCTTCAAAATAATGTCAATGGAAGACCTTTCACACCTTAGATTTTAAATCCCATATAGCACAATCTTATCAGCCAGCAATATCACCAATTCTGTTTTTGGTCAAGTGAACAGAGCTCTAGTGAAGCAGCACTGTATTATAATCTATATATCTGTTTTTTCCTGAACAGACAGCAGCTCCACTTTAAACATCAAAGCAATACTAGACAAATTGAGGGCAATATACCAAAGCAGTATTAAACCATTAGAGGATGTTTACAGGTTTACAACACTTGGAAAAAACACAGTGACAGGTATGTAGTTTACAGGCTGGCTTCCTTGTTGTGTGTGTGGGTGTGGGAGGGGGGGGGGTTCTATGGATGACGTAAGCACATAATAGCTTGATGGCAGAGTGTTATCAGTGAACTTGAATTATGCACACAAACTCTACTAGAACAAACTGATAGCATATCGGGTCAATTTGTTTGCAAAAGACTGAAGATTTTTTAAAAAAATTTACTACTACTTGCATTTCAGTATGTTCCACATAATACTGACTGACCTTATATATAGGCATACATATATATCAAAGTATCATATGTACCTCTCCTGCTATTTAACCTGACATTTGAATCCATCCCTAGAACATGCCATGAAGACCAATTGAAATGGCATGAATAATTTCTGTAATATCACTGGTCAATGCCTCACCTGATATAATCCTAGGAGCCATTTTCACATTAGAACGGGGGCACATAAACTGGTCTTATTTTGTAGACAATAAATTTCTGCAAACTTTGATCTTAGATATATCTGTAGCAGTGCACCTATTTTATAACAAAAAGTCAATACTAGTTCATAAATTTCAGGCCAAGTACCTTCATGATATTATTATTTTTACTACTGCAGTATATACTGAACAAAAACCTAGGTGATTTTGCTATGTAATACTGTCATCCACAAACTGATATTTGAAAATAAAATCGCTTTCAGATGGTGAAATCTATGCCAAGCCTATGATATTATTCCTTGGGCCCTGGAGCACAGGGAAATCTACAATGATAAATTATCTAGTGGGTCTGGAAGATGACGCATATAAATTACGCACAGGTGAGGTGAAGTCCCTTTTTTTGGATCCCAAATCATTATATTAATGTGAAACTAATCTGAAGTAAAGTAGCTATAATTGCTCTTAGTCTATCACCCTTTCTTGAATATAAATTATGCAAAGGTGTGTTTGAGAGTATTCAACTGTATCCAATAAAACAGGCAATCTTTAAGACTGTTTCTGAATAACACATGGACAGATACAGCTCCAGTGTTTGGAGAAAAATAATAATTCATTTGGAGTTAGTGATCAAGGTAAAGCATTTCAGTTCCGATTTGACTTAATTTATAAAATAAAAATTACATTTATTTTTGTAATATTGTTATTTATTATTTCATCATTTATTTACTTTAATTTTTAATTAAACTTTTTATTTAAACATTTATTTAAACATTAACAATGGATTTAATTAATTATATTATGTTATTATTACAAACTTATAAATTACAAATTAAAGAAATCTGTTGTAAAATTGCTGTAACTACCACTCAATCACCCATTTTTTACATTTAGACTAATATATATATATATATATATATATATATATAATGAAAATATCAAAAATTTACAGGAGCAGAGCCAACCACCTCAGACTTTACAGTATTAATGAATGGAGAGGAATACAGGACTATGGAAGGGATAGTCCTAGCAGCAGACCATACCAGGTCCTTCTCAGCGCTGGAGAAGTTTGGACAGGTACATACTGGAGTCACATTTGTAAAATTGCTCAGTGGCAAATAAACATGGTAGTAATTAATATACCAGAAGTAAAAATTATAATAAAATAGTAAGGGTTGTGAAAAAATACAATTTGTAGACGTAAGATTTGAGGTAAGGGCAAAGTTACTAAGACCGTAACAATTGTAATTTGTGAAATGTGCCACTATTCTCATCTACGGAAGACAGATGGATAAACGTGTACGGTTCCATAAGATCAGACTGAGCTGGCTCTGATTACAGCATTCACTCACTAATTTAAATCTTCTTACTGTTGACTTCATTGTAATTTCTTCAAGGTTATTGATTTATCATTTCATTTACTCTAAAGAAACTTGCTGACATGAACTTGTTGGATTTTTAAATCAAATCTTCAGCCACTGCAATCAAAAACACTTGGGGGCATATTAATTTTGTTGTAACTAAAAGAATCATGAGAATATTATTATAATCCAGTTAAGACCGTGGCCTTAATACTTTTTTAAAACATCCACATTGCAGGGGTTCTTAGAGCGACTCCAGGGGATTGAAATGCCACACAGACTGCTTCAGAAAGTAACCTTCATAGACACTCCAGGGATTATAGAGAACCGTAAGCAGCAGGAGCGAGGTTACCCCTTCAATGAGGTGAGCCAGTGGTTTATAGACAGGGCAGACCTAATTTTTGTCGTATTTGATCCAACGAAACTTGATGTTGGCACAGAGCTAGAGGCAATCTTTCAACTACTCAAGGGAAGAGAAGGACAGATAAGACTAATTCTCAACAAGGCGGATTCGGTAACACCTCAAGAACTCATGAGAGTCTACGGTGCTTTATTCTGGAGCCTCGCCCCTCTTATCAATGTAACCGAACCACCTAGAGTTTTCATTGGTTCATTTTGGGCCAATCCAATCAAACCTAACACTATGACACAATTATTTGAACAAGAGGAGAACTCCTTGCTTCAGGATGTTCACGAAGTAGTCAGAAATGGGGTTGCCAATAAAATTGCCTTTGTACGTCAGCACGCTATCAAGGTACGGATCCATGCTTTGTTAGTAGACAAATATGTGGAGGTGTTTAAAAATAAGAAATCTCTTTTCACTGATAATGAAAAGATTTTGTCACATATCATTGATCATCCAGAGAAGTATTACATATTCCAATCTGTGCAGAGCCACGCAAACATCAGCAAATATGACCTCCCAGATCCTGACATCTACAAAGACTTCTTCCACATGGAGGCAATTAACACTCTAATGCCATTAAATTATCACTGCTCTTTCTTCAAAGGTTGTATGTATGATGATCTCAATGCTGCTATAACTGTCGATCTACCAAAGTTACTGCAGGAGGTTCGTAAGGGGCAGGATGTATGCACAGTTGGGGACAAGGATTGTGAGAATAGTTAAAAGGAAGGACACAAAGGAGCTTAACACTCCCTGATATGTTTAGTCTCAATAATATCTACTATTTCTGTGGGTGAAGTCAAAGCCTTTTGTCATAATCATATCATATAATACAGTAGACTATGCATAACTCTACACCTTGTAACTGGAATTATTGTTTTACTGGAACAAATTTTATAGAACAGATTTTTTTTCTTCTGTACTAGCTGAAATAATATGCATAGTTGGAATCTTCACATAACATGAACAGATTTTCCCCAATTTTAAAGTGTGTGAGTCATGTTAAGTCTACTGTGTATATTCCTTTCATCAACTCTTTTGGTTTTAAAATAGCAACAGACTAATTGCTGTCTTTACTCAAACAGAAGTCTTGAGAACAAAAGCTTGTCTTCTTTCTTGAAGGTTTGTTCAACAAACCAAACTTAACTTAAAGCCCAAATGTTTTGACTTTTATTTGAACCAAAGTAAAAAAAAATTACCTCTTCAAAGTAATTTTATCAAAACTTAAAATAAGCAATCAGACTGAAAACTACTTTTTTAGTGATCCTGGATTGAAACAGCCCAAATCTTTGTATACGCCAGGACCAACTCCTGAGTTCTTTCTAGTCCCTAAACTGTAAGCTAAATCTAGTAAGGTGAACATGTTCATTATATGAATATGCAATATAGTCCCCCATATTTTGTCACAAAAATATTTTCTTAGAACACATAATTTCTCATGTGCACTGATCATACAAGTAGGCCTATAATTTTATTATATATAATATACATATACGGTGCATCAGCAGATTTTAATTTACTGTTTTATCTGTGGTGCATATAAAATGAAGTTGGTTTTATCAGACTGTTCATCTTTAACAAAATGATATTTTTATAAACATATGGATGCTTTGTTTATCTCAATTTTTACTAGCTCATATGCATGGAGGAATGATAATGATTGATAATTACGGACAACATGTTGGTTTTACGAAGATTATTTTTTCTTTTTCTACAAATTGTTGTTAAAATATTATGTGAAGTGAATGCGTTCTTGTTTTCCTAAATTAAATAAATAATCCTGTTGTGACAGCATTGTTTGTTTTAATTATGTATCTATTTAATTTTAAGCTACATGTTGAATTATATGCATATGTTTTTCAAACAGAAAGTGGTGAAACTGATTAAGAGTCAAAACATCAATTTTTATAAACAATTTCCTTTTTAACCACTAATAATAATAATAAATGTGAAATGCATGGTGCTGTTATCTGAAGAGCACACACATTAAGAGTGATATAAAATGGCTTTCCGTTTTGAAACTTGAAACATAGTCAACCTTATTATTTAAAACTTCATTTAAGTTCATTCAATCCTAAGGATGCAAATAACTTCTAGTTACTACTCACCCTTGGTTTGACTTCCAGTAGCATATCATTAGCATCTTCAGCAAAGTCTATCCTGCAGGACTCAGTCAGGTCGTGATATGCTGTCTCCCAGTTACCCAAGAGTCTGATAAAAAGTGAAATTAATTTTACTTTCAAATTCGAATTTCAATTTCATTTCCAAGGCATTTATTATCATTTTCTTGCATAAACTTCACAATGATAATCAAAAATGAGTAACGTCAAACATGAGACACTTAATCATAACTCATTTTTTTCTTAATTCAAAAAGATTATAAAGAATAAGGAACATTAAACAGATTGTTATAACAATCTATATCACTTTTTTTTAAAGTAATTTTTGTAATTCTAACTTTTACTTGCTTGCATGTTAACATTTGATCAGAATTCTTTTCAGCCAGAGAAAATTGAGTTTGACGTTAGAAAACAATGTTATTCATTCAAATACATTTCCACAAACTTTTTCACAGTACCTGTGTGCTTTTCCCCTCCACTTCAAGGCAGCAGCAGAGTCTGGGTTCATAGAAAGCACATGGTCGCAATCCCTGATGGCTGCATTGGGTTTTTGCATGCGGACAAAACAGCTGAAATTGCAAATATTAAAATAATTGTTTGTGGGAAGGAAGACGTAACCAAATGCTGCATTGTTGCTGTTGAGGTTCTTTAACATTAAACTGCTCATCATCTGTTTATTTGCATAAGTTAA
This sequence comes from Lingula anatina, assembly GCF_001039355.2. The sequence goes on along the minus strand of NW_019773892.1, from coordinate 493,065 downwards.
TCTGTTTAAAGCTACACAGCGCATGTTAGCCTTCACCCCGCTGAAATAAAAAGGGATCTTGGAAGTTTTGTGTTATTTTTCTTCGATTTATTTGGGCAAGCAAAAGTGGATGGGGGCAACCAAAAAAATTAAAATGGTTGTCCGATGGGACAACCACTCCAAAAAGCTTATTTCACAGACTGCTAGTTTTTCTTCAAATGCAGCATCACATTACATCCAATAATTTTCTTCATCACATAAATATCAAAATCTTACCAAGCTCTTTTGGTATACAACATGGTGAGGTGGGGGTTGTTTTTGATTGCCTCCGTGAAAAGTGCCACAGCCTCCTCCAGTTTTCCATCATTCATCAACTCCATGGCCTCCATTTTCTTTTGGTCAGCAAGGTCACTCATTTCATCAGTCACCTGGTAAATGAAAAAAAAATCAACATAATGTGAGTTTCACAAGTTGGCTTCTTTGTTTTCCAGTGTCCATAGATGTGGAGGCTGAACTTCTTAGCCATATGACTGAAGTTTACCTTCCAAATTACACAAGTTAGATGGGTATCATATTTAATACAAAGCATGTCCTTATATAGAACCCAAAAATCCTTATGATTGGACGTACATCTTTGATAGGCAAGATAAACTTCAGTCAAAACTTGCCAATGAATACCAATGCCCAATAAAAGCACACTTTTGGTTTTAACATAAAGGAACTGACAAGAATCTGAAAGGAAGCTTAAGGTGACAGAATGGGATATAGTACACCAATTCGCAAGTATATTATATTCTATATACACCAGGTACATATCACATCATAAAATAATCATTTTTTCATTAAATTGAATATTAAATTGCAAAATAAATAAACAGAACTTTACAATTCCTTTTGTTTCAGCCTCAGGTAATCCATTTTATCACTGTACAGAAAATCATACTACTATAGTATTCTGTTGGCCTTATATAAGCACACAGCCAGTGCTGTGAATCTTACCTCCAAAGAAGCATCTCCCATATCTGCAGCAGCATCTGTGTCCCCTTCTATCACTCCCTCCATGTCAATATCTGGAAATACACATGAAAATCCATATTAGAATAATTAAAGAGTCAATGGGCAAGATACTGAAACAATGAATCTTTCATATGTATGGTAGTTTTAAACTTTCTCCCTCATACCGTCTCGTACTTATATTTAAAAAAAATGTAATATCTTCATTAACCAACAAAAATGCTTCCTCTGACAGGAAGCCAACCAACTTTGCAAAACTAATAAATCAATTTTAAGTATTAGGAATGAAGTGTTGCTTTGAGGATTATTATTAATTCTGTTCTAATACTCATTATGAATTTCAACATTTTTCATCATACATGACTCATCATTTACATATTATTATATAAAAAGTGTAGAGAATGTCCTCAAATATTCAGAGGACATAAATTCAGATCACCCATTCCAAAAACTTTCTGATGACTTCGTCAACCATCCTGTCACCTCAAGGTCACTCACCAAGGTCACTCTCTGGGCTTTCTGGTTCTGGTTCTGGCTGTGGTGGTGGTGGTTCTGGTTTGGACTCTGCTTTCTAAAATGGAGATATAATTTTAGTTCTAAAAAACTGCAGATCACTGAGATTACAGACTTCTGTGAAGGCAAAACATGAATTTTTAAAAACAATGAAAAATATCTTGTGGGGTCTGTTAACTTTTAAATGTGAGAAAAAGTATTTTGAATAGATTCCCCTTATTTTCAATAACAAAAAGCACAGTTACTGCATTAATTTACTGTTCTACTTCCAAAATTTGATTTGCTGCTCACTCATAGTTGCTCATACTTACAGGTTTGGGTTCTGGTTCTGAAGGCTTTGGAGGGTCAGGCACTTTTGCACCCATACTGAAAAGAAGTGCAATTTACACAATCATAAACCTTTATAATACAATACCCTATATAATTAAGTAAAACTATTAATTTTATTACTTTATCACCATTTAAAAATGTTAAATAACTTTTCACAATATCATCAAAATTACTATATCATAATAAATATAATCTATATCAATATCCATCACTTGTTTTCATCAAAGATTCCATAAATGTCTTTAGTACTCATTTTGGCCACAAAGGAAGAATTGCATACAAATGAGGAAGATAAACCCTTATTTAGTAAAAGCACTTTTTCAAATGCAAGAAAAATTCTGAAATACCTTGAAGGATATGAATTGTTTCAACTGTATTTGAAAAATCAGCCACACCAATGTAAAAAAAATTATTTTACACCCTCATTTAGACACTAGTACAGTACACATGTATATGTATTCTACATGTGAACCATATATCATATACCTTTCTATCCACTGCTTATAAAATGACAGTTCTGGGAGGTGCAGTATTTCTGGTTTAGCTTTGCATAATTTAACAAACTCCTGAAGAAGAGTCAACTGCTCCTTGTTGACACTCATTTTCACCTAGAAAGATATGTCAAACCATTCAGGGGTTTGCCACCACTGCAGAGTTAGATTAATTATATAACCATTTTTTTTTTTACATTTACTACTCTTTTACTCTAAATTTCCCACAGTAATACCCCTGTAAGGGCTGAAATTGCTCCCCTGGTAAAAAATTTTATTTTCACACAAAGTGAGACTGAAAACAAAAACAAAAAAAAAAAAAAATATATATATATATATATATCGGAGAATAAAGTCAATACACCATGAAAAAGTGCTCCACCCATGGTGGCGGCCCGTGGGGAGCTAGTATATATAATCAAGGATATGAATAAATTAGACTTATCTCTCCATTTTATTAAAAAATGCCCTATGGCCGTTTTTTTTTTTTTTTTTTTGTTTTTTGTTTTTCTACTTTTCATAGAAGTTGTTTTGCAAAATGAAAACAATTGATCTTAAATTGTATACAGTGGTTATGCATCTTGAACTGGTCTGCTAATAACTTGGCGATGTAACATAACTGCTGAAATATGAAAATAATTGATCTTAAATTGTATACAGTGGTTATGCATCTTGAACTGGTCTGCTAATAACTTGGCGATGTAACATAACTGCTGAAATATTTTTTCTTTTGCGCAACATCACTATGTGGTTTGGTGTATAAACCATGGCTTTCTTGGTACCAGCTTTTCGCTTTTTTTTGTCTACATTCAGAATAGAAAAACTGCATGAAAATATCTATATTTAAATATTTTTATAAAAAGTTATGGGAATGTGAATGAAGTTGGTGGTGGAGGAAGGGACACAGAGGATGGGACATGGTTACTTAGAACCTTGCAGTGCACTCACTATGATACATGTATTTATAATACTGCTGTGAAAGCAATGATATTTCCAAGATTTCACCATCAGTACCGTCCTTACATGACATCTATCTCTGAGTCCTACACATCACATCTGGTGTGATTACTCTCGAACAGAACCAGCAATCTAACTAAAACCGTGTTCCCATAATTCCAGCTAAATTGCATTCAGTTTAAGTGTCCAGAATGTCTGGCATGCCTACTGAAGCTGCTAGGGGTATTTAACTTTCATGTGTGCTCAGCTTAGCAGCTTCAGCTTCATGCTTTCACTATAGATGCTGTGACAAGTGGTTTCAGTTTAATGATGTTTTTTTCTAAGGAAACCCATATGGCAGTTAAATTTACCCTATGTAACACAAATTAGACCATCATAAAGTCACGTGGTCTTTTCAGCACAGCAACTGAAAGAGGCAATACTCATTTCTGTGAGCACGCATTTGTCTCATAGTATTACAAAATTATGACCAAAGAAGAAAAATTTGATTTTATTTTAGTTCTGCACAGGCTCTTTGAATATTTATTTTGTTTACTATCAGGTATTATATACTCTATTCTCTATAAAAGGATAACATCATTTACAAATAGTAAATATCCATTTTTAACTAGTAAATTTACTGCACTCAGTACCACATATTTTCAGTTTTAATTCTTAGATTTTCTTACTTGTGTATTTTAAGCAAACAAATTTTTTGCTAGATCACGAAGAGGCGATCAGTCTTTAAAAAAACAAATAACCTACAAAGGTATTTGTAAATCATTGTACAAAATTTAGAGTATTGCTGCAGCTTGTGCCAGTGTCAGGTTTAAATTGCTGAAGATTTCCACTTTCAATTTAATGTCGCTTATCCTTTGTAAATTCAACAGCAACAGTTGAAGTGCTCTGTCTCATTCGGCTAAATATTTAAAGTGAAATAACGGGGCCGTAGCAATAGTCCGAAGGTTCATTGGTCCGAATGTTCACTACAGAACCTTCGGACCAATGAACCCTTGATTAAAAAACCGATAAAAATGTTACCGTTTTTCGGACCAATGAACCTTCGGACCAATGAACCTTCGGACTATCGAGACGCCCCCGAAATAACAAGGATCAATATATTGTAACCACTGCTTACTGTCATCGAAGTGATTAGGATAAAAACTGAAATACTTTCTACGCTTTGGCTGTTTTCATTCAATGATTCGCTCAACAAAAGAATTTAGTGTTAAATCTTTGTAGTAACATATGCATTTACATATCCCAAAGCAAAAGTTGCACCATTACTACATGTGACTCGAAATATCAAATTCCAAAGATAATGTCAGTCAAATATACCTAATTGGGTGGCACTCAGATATAAGAGAATACCCTGCCGGTAAAAGCACGTTGCTGCTGTCTGCTTCACTAGAAACTTCCAGGTGGGGTAACCTGAAGGTCACGAGGTTTCGCGCGATTGACCTAGTTATGTTCACACGTTTTTAATCGTGTGCGTCTCGTCTGTACTACTTTTAATGCTTGTGTTATTCTGAATAATAAAAAATAAACTCTGTTAAATGTAAATATATCTTTAAAGTACATACAATACCCTTTAAATTACATTACTGTGAGCAAGCATTTTCACGAGGCCAAACGAGACTGACCTAGTTCAGAGGAAAATAACATCAAAACAAAAATGGCCTTATCCGTGAGAGGTTCCACGCTTAAAACTTTATGGAAGCTAAATGGTATGTCTGTGTTTATTAGTATTGACACATTGTGTTTATTTTGTTACATTGTTTTCGAAGATATGTAATTCCTCACGGTCTTTTTCTTGCTTGCTCACGCGCAGGCGAAAACTTTGGGCCTCAATATATTTTAAAGACATAAGCCTAATCAGTGATTATAGTCATTGTATGTACCACTACATGTAAGTAAACCTCTAAAGATTTAGTTTAACTCTGCCATTAATTTCACTGTTTGTTCTTTAGGATTTCTAAAGACATTCCCAGCTTGCAGCATTGCTGTGCGATTATTCGGTCAGCCAGCCCCTCAAACACACCCTCATCTTTTAAATACTGGGGAGGTCACTCCTGGAATCTCAAAAGAGGAATTTGAATTCAGGAGGAACAAACTGGCCAATATTATATCAGCTCATGATGCAGCTTCAACAAGAGGAGACGAATCAAAGAACCATCTTGTTATCATCCCAGGGGCACCTGTGACTTACATGAGTACTGATGTCCCCTATGTCTTCAGGCAGAATACAGATTTGTTATACCTCACTGGATTTCAGGAGCCAAACAGCGTACTGGTTCTTGAAGTTGGGAGGGAAAACAAAAAACCTGTGTACACATCGTTTCTTTTTGTACCCAAGAAAGATGAAAAGAGAGAGTTGTGGGAGGGGTTGAGATCTGGAGTAGAAAATGCTCCAAAATTAACAGGAATTGAAAATTGTCAAAATATCGATGACCTAGAAAAGTATTTGGAAAGTTATCTGAGACGCAATAGAATATTCACACTATGGTGTGACTATGCACGGCCTGTGAACAGGGAACTGCATGATGGTGTAATATCTAAATTTATTCAACAACAAAGACATTTAAATATCTATAATCCCATTAGGAGGGTACAGGGAATTAGGATAAAGAAATCTGAGGCTGAAATTAGGCTGGTGAAACAGAGTACAAAGATTGGTGCTCAGGCTTTGACAGAGGTGATGAAGTATTCGTATCCTGGGGTGAGTGTTTGGAATTGTGCTGTTCCACATCTTAAATGCATTGACAGAGGTTAAGTGAGGACATTTTAAATTTTGTAATATTTTTATTTGTGGGTTTTCATTGGATGAGGATAAATTTATGAAAAAAGTCAAAGATTCTTTTTGTCATGTAGCAACCTGATGACATTCGCTATATGGCAATTTTCTATTTAAAAAAAGAAACCATTAAGAAACCTCAAAATTATACACTGCACACCCCATACGTTTTTGTTATCTGCTGACTTTCATATCTGCTAGAAATCTTAAAACTCTCTCTCTCTCTCTCTCTCTCTCTCTCTCTCAGCACTTGATTATTCTGCAAGTTATGGAACTGCATGTTAAATTCTTTTCCAAACATATTTAATTTATTCTTACATTTGTTTTATGTTTTTGGGGAAATTCCACTAAAGATACTTAAAATAAAGCTATGAAGCATAAGTCAAATTTTATTATAGGTTTATTGTTTATGTTTCAGGTCAATGAAGCACACCTATATGCCAAAATGGATTTTGAATGTCGTGTACGAGGGGCTGAAATGTTAGCTTATCCTCCAGTAGTAGCAGGTAATGCCTACCCCCACCACACACAAACCATACAGTTGTAACTATTAATGTATTGATTGTGTATGCAAACTTAGCCCTCACAAAAGAGTCGAATTTTGTAAATTTAAGGTCTATTGGAAATCTTGTACATATAAACATACGCATTTTGTTTTTACTTGCATCATTTTCTAGAGTAGACCTAACATGCATTTAACTTGCTTCCACTAGTAATGCAAGATTGTACTGTAAATACAATTTAAAACTACTAAAAACCATACTTAGATTTTAACAAATGTGCATTATCCTATGAAAATGGCAGTTTGCAAAATGCATAATGCTAGCACCTTAATTTAACTACTGTCCATTACTTTCTTATAGCTGATCTAATTTGGACATACATGTTATGTATCTTTGTTTTTCCAGGTGGTAATCGTGCCAACACTATCCACTACATAAGTAACAACCAGCTCGTCCATGATTCAGAGCTAGTATTAATGGACGCTGGATGTGAATGTCATGGCTATGTCAGTGATGTTACTAGGACATGGCCAGTCTCAGGTATGTGAATGTCATGTGTGTGTCAGTATTTAAATAAAATAAAATAAAATAGAATTTCTGAAGTAGTTGGATGTCATAGGTTTGTCATGGATATCACAATATTTCCATAACACGACCAGTCTCAGGTAGATACATATTAAAGGTGTTAATTATTGACAGGTTTGCTTGGGTTCTTGTAAATAAAAATAAGTCAGTGATATTATGATAATATAGTCAGTTTTAAGTTCCACTGTTTCCTTTGATTGTATGTAAATTCTTTATTCACAAAAAAAAAAAAAAAAAGAGAGAGAGAGAGAGAGAAAGAAAGAGATGTATTCATAAGATCTTATATGATTTATTTACATAGCAGAGAATATGCCCATGACAACATATAACTTTTTACCATAGGGAAATTTACTGAAGCTCAAAGAGAAGTGTATGAAGCAGTGCTGAGAGTCCAGAAGCAGTGCATCCAGTGCTGTGTGGCCAAAAGCTCCCTGGATTCAATATTTCAGTACATGCTGAAGCAAATAGGACTAGAGTGTCAGAAACTTGGAATATTACCCAGACACTTGTATGGAGCTGAGTTGTCAAATGTGAGTCAGGGCTTACTTGGGTGTGACTTTATTCTTGTCAAATTCCATATTATATAAAAGTAAAAAAAAAATTACTCCACAGTGTCAGAATGCTGCATTAAAAATTTTAAGGGGTACTTATGAAGAGCTAAAAGTGCTGCACATAAATAGAGATCTCGATCAGTTTATATTTGTTCATTGTAACATGTACTGATGGAAAACATGCACAGACATTATCCAGGTTTTTGGACACGGGAAGATGATGGACAGGGAGGGGGTCACACAAGTACTATTAAACATGTAACTAGATATCTGTAATGTAAAAAAATTATCTACCAATTTATATCAAATCTTTCTCATTTCATACTCTGGTCATTTTGTTTCTAATGAAAAATGATTACATTTTGGTATTTGTTTAAACTTTTAAAAATGATTTCTTTTAAATTTACCCACCAGCAAGCCAGAATGATTTGTCCGCATCATATCGGACATTATCTTGGAATGGACGTCCATGACACCAGCCTGATGTCCTGTAGCCTTGACCTTGAACCTGGAATGGTGGTCACCATAGAACCTGGTAAGAAAATTGGTTGCTGCTTTGATCACAACTTCTGCTTGTACACAGTTTACTCTAAGCTAAAAAAAATGACAAAATGAAAATTGTGTAGAACCGCAGTCAGAAGATAGCATGGTAAAGATTTTTTGTCAAGCAGTGAATTTTCGTCAATTTTTGGTCAAAATGCAAAAAACAAAAATTGCTATCAATGCATGAACAAGACCAAAGACATGTTTTTTCTGGTAAATAACAGCAAATTTACTCTTACTAAAAGATGTTCTCATTTTCTATTCATTAGCAAGATGTCATAGATCCTTTTTTCATGGGTATTTTTTTTTCTTTTTTTTAAGCAGAGTATGTTTATAGACAGTTTCCACCAGGTAACTGTGACTTTGTACATGTGTGCTAACATTTTACAGGTATTTATCTCCCAGAAAATAATCTGAGTATACCAGAGAAATACCGAGGAATGGGTGTGAGGATCGAGGATGATGTCCTCATAACATCTCATGGTCCAGAGGTACTGACAAGTCTCTGTCCAAAAGAGCCAGACGATATCGAAGCTTTGTTAAAATCGAGATAGATGGCATTATAAGGAATAATGTCTTAAATTTTGTTCCATTTAGTTATTTATTTGTTTCTTTCTTTCTTTTATTATTTTTATGAAAATGAGATGTCAGATTGTTGATATTGAAAAAAAATAAGAAGAAATCAAAACAGACAGCTTTGATATTTTTATACATAATATGGTAATTGCCATGTTTTTCAATGGTCAGGAGATAAGAACTGGGTATGAAAGACACATTACTTCTCACAGTTATAGTATTATGATGAAGACCTGTTCATTTGAAAGAACCAGATTATACAAAAATCAATGTGTTAAAGTATAGATACTTGTTTTTGAAGTTTATGTTAAAAGATATTGCCTTATCCAATACAGGACTTAGAGAAGAATCAGATATGCAGTTTTGTTAAGTTTCACTGCTTGAAGGTATCAAAACAAACACAGTTTGTGTGCTGATTTTTTTAGCTCATAACCCAAAGCAGAAACTGATACTGACAATATTATTTTACTGGCTTATCTCCACTATTACTGGCATTTGGCCTTGGGCACTTAGTCTTTAGAATGTAATTTGCAGACACTCTTAATGTCTTGGCTTAGTTAAAATCAGTATAGATGACGCACATTATATGTTTGCAGTAGGATGGACTATTTTTGTATGTTTTAGATATTTATATTATAAGATAATTGGATGGACTAACATTATACTAGATGTATATTAGGGACAATCTCATTACCTCTGTGTATTCTCTTAGAACAAGTTATTAAAGCAAGACTTAAAAATAATTTGGGTGAGCATTTCTTAAAAAGTATTTCAAATCTTCATTAATTTTTAACTTCTTTTAGTAAGCCCTTAATGGTAAAAGAATGGCAAATATTTTCTTTTGCATGGTTATAAACAAAATTGTTTATTGAAAAAATGTGCTGGATGGAAAAAAGATGAAGTAATTTTTGGTCATCATGGAGAAAATGTTGCTCAAATGTTTTAACCAGTAATTATATAAAATTAGAAAAAAATAAAGGAGGTCTTACATTGGGGCATTGCAGTAAATTGTTTTGACTCTTATAATTTGTTAATATTTCATTTTATTTTAATGCTTCCCTTTGAAGAAGTATTTTGGATATAATATCAAATTTATCAATAGAAATATTGTTCAACTCCGAACGAGCGGGAGTCTTAGTCTGGAGAAAGGGTTCTGTAGTGTAGTAGTTATCACATTTGCTTCACACGCCGAAGGTCCCAGGATCGAAACCTGGTAGAACCAGTATTTTGGACATTTATATCACATTTAACATTAGAAATATCGTTGAGTTCGGAACGAGACGGGGAAATGGGTGGTCTGAAGGGGTTCTGTAGTGTAGTGGTAATCACGTCTGCTTTACACGCAGAAGGTCCCAGGTTCGAAACCTGGCAGAACCAGCGTTTTTCTTTTAGACTTTTGACAATGCCTCTTGTGAAAAATTGTGTTGCTCAGTCTCGAACGCTCTGTCAGTTTGTCCAGAAAAAGTTTTGTGGTGTAGTGGTGCTCATAGCTCTTCACACGTTGGAGGTCTCACGTTTGAAGTCTGTCAAAGCCGCTGCAAACTCACCATCTTTTGCACACGCGGTTTGAAAATGATCCTTTTTCATGCTTTCTATGCCTGAATATCCTGCAAAGCTACAAGTACAAATGTTTCCCATTTTAGACCTTAAATACAATAAAATGGTAAAAAACCCTAAAATGGACGTACCTAATGGGAGGGGTAACTGGAAGGCAAAACGGTCTATACGTCTACACATATATTTAGAACTAAATTATTCAATAAGATATGATATAAAACATCAAACTAAGAACGGGACGAGTCGAACAATGTTTCATGATCAGGAAAAATTAATCTCAATAACTATCTTTCTCGAGAAAAAAACTTGATTTTGCGCAAAAATCCCGCATTGGATACCTATTAAAAGTGTTGAACTTCAGGGCTCTGAAGAGTACGGTTAACACGAACTAAATAAGATTTTATATAATTAATTAGAAAATCAAAGTTCATAATTGCGACGTTGTCAAGAAGGCTGTCTTTGAAATAAGAAGTCCAATACCTTAATTGCAAGAAAATAATTTTATAAGCATAATTTTAAGTAATTCAGAGCAATAAATTAGAATAACTCAAAGATCAAAGGCCAATATACCAGTGTTCGGGACTCGTGCAATTGTTGAGAAACATATAGCAGACGTCTCAAACTTGCTCAGTACTTCGGCATCGGTGATACCAAAATAGTCTTGGAAAGGTTGAAGGAGCTTCCCAGAGCCATGAAAGCTGTACATGTCAGCCTTTGCGAGTAGCTGGTAACGACCTCGGGCGCCATATGGGGTGATTCAAGTAAGATGTCTTCTCTTGAAGCCACCCGAAGATTATTTTTTATTTTTACCATTGTCCGCTCGGGGGCGTGTGTATTCAAATTTTGCCCAGAATCTTCATTTTTACTCAAGTTGCAGTTGTCTGTGCTCGTGGTTTTCAATGGCACAAAACTCTTTGTCTAAATGAAAAAAAGTACATTAAAGAATAGAGATGTGAACCTGTGTAAAGCTAAATTCATTATTATTCACAAAAAAATGAATTATTTGCGTAGTTGTTATGGTATGGCTCATTAAAGGAATTAAAACGAATACGCTGCACGGGAAATAAATAAAACAACAAAATAGTAAAAAAATGCAATCCTTTACAGTGCAACCTGGAAAATTTGGAGTATCAGTGTCGAGAACTTTTACCATCTCCCTCAAGTAGCGCTCTAACACAAGAAAATGTCATTAAAATGCGTCATCTGTCTTTCTAAATATAAAAATCATCGAAGAGCAAAAGTACCTGATTTATTAGAATTTTCATCTCCGTCTCACATTTTCCCTTCTTTGTCGCTTTCTTCTTCTGTTTTCTCCCCCACAATATTATTAAAACATTTCATGAGATAGGTGCCCTGTCATTTGCAACATAAATGTTCAAAAGTGATGACAAATATTGAAGTATGAAAAGCCTTTCTTAAAATCGAAAGATAATACGAAAGTGACTTCGTCTAACTGAAAAGCTTTTTGGGCGACAGGTGCGGTTATGTGTAAAAATTGCGCCCGCCTCACTCAATAATTTCTGTACCCAAAACAACTTTCAAAACAATTTGCTGTCAGTTAACAATTGCAGACATTTTTTTTTCCTTTTGCATAATCAAGTCAGGTTAAGCTGTCATTTTTAAAGAGGAACCGGCCTATTTATTTCAGTATAACAGAAAAAAGAAACATATGATAGATAGAAAAGCAGCCCCCCTCAGAAAATAATGGATTAACCTGCAAGCAAATTTTTAAAAAGTTGTAGATAACAAGAAACTCATGTAGGCATTTATTGGGCCATTCATAATAGATGATCCTAGTACTAACTGATCTGCCGACTAAATATGGCCGACCACACTTCAAACGTGATGCTGCTATTTCCATGATGGTCTCCCCGCCTCCATACGCGCCGTCGCTGCAGGGGCCCAGCAATTAAACCTCGGATCCGAGATTTAATCCGTTTACTGAAGCCTGTGAATGCGGGGAGACCATCGGGAATCAGCGGCATCCCTTTTGAAGTGTGGTCGGCCATATTTAGTCGGCGGATCAGTTAGCACTCGGATCATCTATTTTGAATGGCCCTTTTATAAATGTTGTAGAAGGCACTGTCAATCTTTCTATACAGTTAAACATTTTTACTATCTTTGAATGGTATCAGGTATGCGAGGTATAATTCTATATATAGTATATTTAGCCTATTTCAAGTGTGACTGTTGCCGTTGAAGACAGAATGTTTTTATGATGTCGCTTGCAGTGACATGTAGTGTCATCTTCAAGCGTTACGTTATCTGGAGAGAGAGAGAGAGAGAAAGAGAGAGAGAGAGAGAGAGATTACTTTCCTATTTTATTTTATTTATTTATTTATTTATTTATTTATTTATTATTATTATTATTACTTTTTTTTTTGATAAATGAGATATATGGAAAAGGATAACCTGTTTGCTCACACCGTGCAAACACCTTGACCAGGCAGTTTCCTAAGGCAAGCTATTATAAACAGGGCGGTAGGCTGAGAAAAAAAGCTTGGAGGCAGCTGGTGAAGCCCTGTAAGCAGGTTATTTGTGCCGCGTGTGGTACTCTTCAATACCCTGATTGAAGGAAAATGAATAAGCTTTTAATAGACAAGGAGAAAGGGTAACACTTGAAAGCACCCATCAAAATAAATAAATAAATAAATTTCTTCTGGCGACCTCCGGCCCAGCTATAGTCAAATGATAAAAATTCAGTATATGAATATTTTTTTAATTATCGGTAAAATACTTGAAGAATCCATCTATTTTATTCTAAAACCCATTTAACAACGTGTAAAAAATTTTGCTGGCAATGGTAAATGACAAGACATGTATCCATAGGCCCTAACGTTATCTACTAGTAATATAAGTCACCGTTTATTAGACAAATTGATTCTTATCGTGTTTCACCAGAAGGAACAAAGTCAAAAGTTCGCTTTTTTATAGTCAAGTCATTGCTGTGACCCAATTTTTTTTTATTTAGCATTCTCTAAATGTCATGACATCATATATGCTCCACCTTAGTCCTAGATAATGACACCAACTTAGACCAGGCTCACAGACCTACTTGGTTAACCAAACTACTACTATCAACTGCTTTGTCCAACAACAGAAGAGTCCTACTTTTTGACCCAGATTATTGATCGGCTGTTATTTTTTGGGCGAAGTGCAATCAGTGATCTGCACATAAGGTCCTATAGACAACCACTCAAACAGGCCCACGTCGAGCACGGCCGCAGTGACATTAACTCGAGTACAGGTTGACAGCCTCAGACGCGAGCAGGGACTGGAGAGCGAGGACGATGAGTGTCATCGATTCTCTTCGAGATGCTCAATTGCAGCCTGTTGGCGGCGGAGAGGTGAATAATAATGTTCAGTATACATAATATAATCTCTGTAGGTGCAGTTGATAATAATATGTAGCTAAAATTATGGCTATTGACAGTAGGCACACTACAGCGTGTCACAATGAGAGTTCTCTTCAAAAACAACATCTAGCAAAACTTGTGCTTATTTTAATATTAAAATACGACTCCAATATTTTTGTGTCAACCAAGAAACCTTCATCAGGGAATGAGGTCACTGGTGTTTTATCTGGTCTCTTGGTGGACTCTAAAAATAGCTGATTGTATTCTTTGTTGGGTTTTACTTTTTACAGCTTTTAAAGCCGCGTTTAGATTGTGGTAAGAAAACATATAATACAGTGGATACAGCAAGAGTAAGCAAGGTTAATGTTATTCAACAATATTTACAAATGTGCAAAGTGCCCAAGAGCTATGCGTTGTATTTTTGCACTGCGTACATTATATTGCATGCCATGACTTGCACTTTGTACGTTATGAGGACGCTAAATTCACTATATTATTTTTATTTTCATAAGTACACGGAGTTATCAATATATATGCATCTGTATTTGAATTTGTTGATTTGTTTACTGAATAAGGTTAACATGTAGTCATATTTACGAATTTCCTCACCGATTGGCACATTATTTATTCTATTTGTGATTATGTACTCAACTTATCTTCTGAACTTATGCACAGAGACGATTATCGTCAAAAAAGTTTCCATGATGCAGATTTTGATGGCGCTTTCGCCATTCGATTTTAATATGTATTATCTTATTTTTCACTACAAATCATCTAACAATGCATAATACATATGGTGACTACACGTATCAACCTTTTTATCATGATGATAATAAAAGACACGCCCCTATGCCTCAAATAAACCCAGATAAGCAGCCAAATATGCAATCTATACACTGGACCTAATTCTGAAAACGATTTTGTGGCGTTGTGCTATTACCCTGTACGCCTACGCGGATTCCAAATTTAAGAAAGAATGGGCGAGATGCTTATTATCAAACATTAAAAGATTGTTCATTTCTCATTAACTGTTACTTTTTTTTTCATATTTAGACCATTACATATTCCAAACTGTGGGAAACGCAGATATGTTTGATATACTTCGTCCGATACTGGGGATGAATAACGTGCCGGCACTATCTCAAACTACTGACCAAGCTCAAGCCGAAGCTGGACGCTCACGGTGTCCGCACGGTGGCCATTGGTTATGAAGAGATAGGGCTGGACAATTTTCAGGAGGGGAACTTTTTCGGGGGAGGTAAGAGATAAGAAGCTGAACAATCACCTAACAATAAATATGGAAGGTGACAATACTAACGATAAAGTTTCGAATCTTTGCGGAAAGTTGTCTTTGCTCGTCCATTGCAGTTTACGGACACGGGCGACAGTACGCTTAATTCAAATTTTATGGTCTTTTTGCATCACCAAGTCAAAACTGTTGATAAAATTACGATCTATGAACCAATTTTCAGTTCCAAATTTTTTTAGCCACTTTCGTAATAGACGTGGAGACTGGCGGGTTTCACTCATATGGTAAAATAGAAATTTAGAACTCGAAACTTTCGAGATCGTCCTTTTTTCAATAATTTTGGATAGGATGAACCTTGATTGTTAAATGAAAATGGTTGCAAATGACATGATTAATAATGTATGTTGTTATGATGAAGTGTACATTGTATAACACCAACCGTCTATGCCTTTAAACCCGTTAAATACATGATACAAGGATCGCGTTTGTTGCTCTGAAACTCCTCACCGAGATGCACATGTGAATCTGTACCATTTCTTTAGAAAAGTATTCATGTCAGACAATCAAAGTTTACTTATTGCTGATGTTGTTAACACGAATATCGTTTCATTTTCAGAACTTTTTATAGACTATGGGAAAACTGCACATAGCACCTTGGGGTTCACAAGGTATGTGGAAAGGCTTATATTTTCGTAGGCGTTGTGTCGTAACTAGGCGCTCTTCATGAGGTCTTTTTTAATTCGTCATGAGTCACTGCTTAATTATTTAAGGTAAAAGTTGTTACTTTTTTATATCAGAACTATATTTGTTAACACAAAGTTAACACAACCTACATGCGATTTGCGAAAAATTGACGTAAACGTTAACTCTAACATGAAACGGTCTTTACGGTTTTAGTTTAATTTACTTATAAGCTGATGTTTATTTTATTTTTTGACTAGATTGAATATGTTCACCGGTATATACACCATGCTCAAGTCTAAGATGTGGCAGGCAACGAACGAAGTATGTACATGTATATGCACATGAATGCACCGAGTACAAAATTTATCGTTATTACCCCCCCTCCTGCTTATTATTATTATTATTATTATTATTATTATTATTATTATTATTATTATTATTACTTTTAATGGTAACCACACCCTCTCCCTGGGTGAAATCTTGCTTCCTACGTGACTGTTTACATGGTTGTTTAATTGTAATAATGCCCCGCATTTGTTAACGTTTTAAGAATACGTCCATCATTACTTAGAAAACGATAGAGAAAATACTCACATTACGAAAAGCATGGGCTTTCCAAATTATATGTAAAAATAAGCAACAAAATGGAAACGAAAAATGTTTACTTCTCCCCGCAACCGTGAATCGATATAATCATATTTCAGTGCTTTGTACAGCATTATTTTTGCAATTTGTATGTTCCAGGCAAAGAAAGATGGTGTGGAAGGATTAACAATAGGAGACAGATTTCAAAATGGTGGGATGCTTGCAGTTAGTGCAGGTTGGTTACGTCTTTATTTCCCCACTGTAGAACCAACATTTTCACTTAATTTTCAAAACCTAGGATTGGTTCCTAGTCAAAACCAAACGAAGAAAATCATATCAAATAAAAAAATAGCATTGGGAAATATCATATCTCAAAATTTTGACATATGAGTTTTTATTTTTTATTTTCTCGAGAAGATCATGTTTTCGGTTCTTTACAAAAAAATATTCTCAAGTACAGCACTATCAAAGTAACTGAAAAGTAAATCATGGTGCAAGTTTACAACCGCTTTTCTGTAATTGCTATATGCAGCAATAAGTTGCGCATCTACTCTTAATTGCAGGCGGAAAAGATGTTCTATTAAAATACATCCAAAGTGGGCCCGAGGAACACATGTCATTTGAAGACGTTTTTAAAGCCCTTGGCATTGAGGACAGCGTGCCTGACGAAGCAATGGCGCCAGCCCCACAATGTGACACGGATGTGTGCAAATTGAAGTAAAGGAGGTCGAAATAGTGTGTTTAAACTTTGGATAAGGAAGAGAAAGATCAATATTAGAATATGACAAGGGCCATTTTTCGGGTTCAAGGATAAATCTAATTTTTTAAAATTTATTTTCCAAATATTGTGATATTGGAATGAATTGACGTTTTTGCGTATTTTCAAAAAAGCAAGATTTATTCACTTATCGTTATCACGTACGTACCGTGCAGCAAACCCACTGCTTATTATTTCAACAATCATATTAAGTGTATTTTACTGAAAAAGTCTTGTAGATGTGTATGGCTATTTATGCAATTCCCCAAGAGTACAAACTTTCTGTGTACTGTTCATCTTCATATGCGTAAAGAATGAGCCAAAAACTGTGCAACATACCTGCCATCTGCCGGGCAAGTGAATGAAGTCTGTGTGCACAATCTCCAACTGAGGAAGCATGCGGATGGATAAATGATTGTCCTTCATATGGCGCGTGGTTAACAGTTGCTATTTCATAATATATAAAAAAAATAATAATATAAAATACTTATGGAAACAAATGCAGTCTTTTGGTTTTCTTTTTTGTTTGTTTTTTTTTTTTTTTAAATTTTTATAAATGTTCTTCACCAGTAAAAGAAAAATCACGAAGACATTCAAACATATGCATGTTCTTCATTTATTTCGGTGGTTTTAAATATATATTTATTCACAAAATGTCTTCAACAAACAAGAAGTTCCCTTTAATTCCCTTTGTAGTTTCAAATAAAACAAATAAGTGACTACAGGGCTTTCATTTTTGAAGACTATTTTGGATAATTTTCCAAACTATAGTCACAAACAGGGAAACTTATGAATGCCCGACTTAAATATTGTAACAACTGAAATGGCGAAGCACCAGGAAGCATGCAGCACTTTCCCTTGGAAAAAAACAACATTTTCACAAAAGCACATCTGACCATTTGTCCATAATTAAATTCATTTCTACACAAAATTTAATGTAAAATCCAAAAGAACAAGCTTTTATTTAGGATCATAACGATGGAAAAATCTTTGGTTCTGTTAGCTTAGACCTCTTAAATCAGATAGCTGACTTTGTGATCATATTTGTATATCAAAATCTTTGACATAAATAAATGGGCTACTCTCACCCCTGAGAATAAAACCCTCATTAAAAGGATAATAACTTATTTAAGGGGCCAAGTTTTAAGTCCAAAAAGTCAAAGGAAGCAGCCTTTAAGGTTCTTAGTGAAATACTTCATCAGCTAAATCTAAGTAAAATCAAGATTTTGACTCAAAATGTGGTTCTTAAAGGAATTTTTTTCTAAGGCCAGATCACTTCTTCTTCAACTTAGTCTTGAATGGTCAATTTGGATGCTTCTTCAGCTGGTATTGCCTCATCATCTTTATCTTCTTTTTCAGTGTTGTCTTCTTCCTCAGACTCTTCGTCTTCTTCTTCCTCCTCCTCCTCAGAATCCTCATCTCCACCTCCACCACCATAGGATCCTCCTTAAAAAAAGAATATAATCAGTCTGTTGTGATTGTAAAGGTACAAAACACTTTATTAATGCAACATAATTCAGAATTTCATACACACATTAATAAAACACGAATAAATAAATGATTGTGGTTATTTGGTTCATTTTTGTTTACTTCTTTTGGAAGATTATACGTATTTATCTTCACAACAAAGAGATACTGCCTTTATAATAATCACACATTCACACACACACATTCAATTAGACATGCACATATTGGTATAAGCAAATCTGCTCTTAAAAAATTCAAGCAAGAAAATTCTTTCACAATATTGTCATACAGTTCTATCAAATTCTACCAACCATATCCGTAAAATCCGCCATATGCTCCTCCCTCATAATCGTCGTCCTCATCCTCGCCTCCATTGGCTATGCGACCAAAGTTGTAATTACGTGCTGAAATTAAAAATAAGCACATCTAAAGCATCTCAATATCATGTTATGGTTTTTCGTTCTTAATAGTTTTAAATAAACTTATATTAACAATCATCTGGTGCCATGTTATAAACTCATGGCTACTATTCAATGTTATGTCAAGTTAGGGCTGGCTTACTAAATTTATAAATAAAAACAAATCCGAATAACCAAGTGAATTTGTTGCCTTAAAGTGAACTTCTAATGCCACCTCCTGTAGCAAAGTGGATTAACATTTTATTCTGCAACTTCAATCAACAGTCCACTTAAGTTTATGTGAACTGCTGTCAAAGGGTCTGTTTCACTTAAAGTCTTATGTCAGCTACGGGGCTAAAATCTTAGCCTACAAGACCAATATCATAAAGTCAACTTTATGTAGATGGCATCAGAAACTTTTAACAGTCTAAAATTAGCCCAAGAAATAAAATAAGTTTTTGTGAAACAAGCCCAATGGTTATATATTATATGTAATACTTACTGGACATACTAAGCTCCCTTGTTTCTTGGGTCTCAAAGCCACACTTGGGGCAAGGTAGAGGTTGACCTTTGTTGTACTTGACACCTTTCCTTTTGACATGCTCATCACAGAAAGTGATCTATTAACAAATAAATAAATAAATAAATAAATAAATAAATAAATAAATAAATAAATAAATAAACAAACAAATAAAATCATAATAATAACAAATTAGTTTTTTTGCAAAGGTAATAAATTAACAAGTTTAAGCCATCAAAGAAATGTAAAGAAAAATGCAAAAATTATTTTCAATATCAATAAAATCATTTGTTTTAATATCACTTGCTGTGACACACAGTTTTACCTTACACCTAAGACAGGAGTACTGCCCTAGTTTGTTACAAGAGTTACACTTGTAAGAGTCGGACTCTATCTGCTGGCACATGGCCTGGTGCTCAAACTGGTCATCTTCACACATGAAATTATTGCAGTAACAGCACTGGAACATTCTACCACCTGTGATAAACAAATTATTATAATTATTGCGGAATTTTTCTTGGTCACAATAAAGCAAGTGCCATGACTAATTATTAGAAATAAATATGGACCCCGCTCCCCCCCAAAAAAGAGACACCACCACCAGTCTTATGCTTGACAAGCTCTATAAAATGCAATCAACAAAAATTCTCAAAATATGCAAAAAAATATATATAACCAAAAAGGGTACAATCAAAATTCAGTTCATCATAAAAAAGTAGGTCAAAAGTCAATTTTAAGGTCACAGTAAATTGCCAGTATGACTTCCTATTCAAGTTCAATAGTAACTATGGACCTATCTCTGCTAGTTTTGGAGATAAAAGGGAACAAAAATTTGCAAAGTTCAGTTCATGATGAAAAGTAGGTCAAAGGTCAATTTTAAGGTCACAGTAAATTGTCTCTAATGACTTTCTATTCAAATTCAATAGTAACTATGGGCGTATCTTTGCCAGTTTTGAAAGTATAAGCATTAAAAAAGTTGCAAAGTTCAGTTTAAGGAGTAAAGTAGGTCAAAGGTCAAGGTCACACTCAGACTGCCAGTATATGACTTCCTATTCAACTTCAATAGTAACTATGGACCTGTCTCTGCCAGGTATGGAGTTAAAAGGAAAATATATGACTTCCTATTCAAGTTCAATAGTAACTATGGACCTATCTCTGCCAGGTATGGAGTTAAAAGGGAAATAAATTAGCAGAGTTCAGTCCATGATAAAAAGTAGGTCAAAGGTCAATTTCAAGGTCACACTCAGATTGCCAGTATATGACTTCCTATTCAACTTTAATAGTAACTATTGACCTATTTCTGCCACTTTTGGAGATAAAAGGGAAAAAAAATTTGCAAAGTTCAGTTCATGGTGAAAATTAGGTTAAAGGTCAATTTCAAGGTCACATTTAGATTGCCAGTAAATGACTTCCTATTCAACTTAAATAATAACTATTGACCTATCTCTGCCAGTTTTGGAGATATAAGGGACTAAATGTTACAATTCCGAGTTACAATAATGTGCCACCACAATGTACTTTTTAATACAGCATAACACCAAAACTGTATGAAATACAAAAAAAATGGAGACCACCTTCAATGTAGGGCTTTACACGCTCTACAAAATGCAAAAAAGAATGGGTCTCTAGCATTAACGGTTCCCGAATTAGAGACAGTTTTCAGTTTCGGTATCTTATGGCCGCTACTCCTGTGAAAATGCACTGACTGACCCCAAATTCACGGAGATGAAAGATGATCCAAAGGGTAACACTTTCCAATAATATTATTGGTTAAGTCTGTGTAGTGTCTGAATAACAGCGCAAATAACTTATTTTTCGTAAAAAAATGTTGTTTTTTTGAAAAAGTCAAAGGTCAAATCCAAGGGCATATTTGAAATCTACACATATGACTTTTGGGTTCAAGTTGAGGTTATATGTGACCTAAATCCAAGAGATGGGGACAGGGGTCTATGCGGTCTAGGAGGAGAAGCGGTAACGGTGACTTGTATCCGGCTCCAGTACGCGGAGCCGGCGGAGCTGGACAAGACGGGTCAGGACTAAAACCATGAGTACCGCCAGCGTACATTCTGGTGGTACTAATAATAATAAAAGTAAAGTGTTACAGCTGGATAAGATATTACAAAACATCGAAAAGAACAAACTAAAAACTGAGCACATTCCCTTAGTTCCAATAAAGGCAGGTCCATAACTCATTAAACACAATGAAATAAATGAAGAACTTTGTTCACAACACATCAACAGGGTTAATGTAATACTCATAAAAATCTCTTACAAACAGGAAGGCAGGGAAAGGCAAATAGAGATTTTTTCAGAAAAGAGATTTAACTCAGTCACTCACACTTCCTTATTTACTCTCCACAGCGGCAGAAATGAAGCAGGATGGACATGAAACAATCATAACAGTGGTCCCAAGCTTAAGGCAGACAGCACTGGAAGTCTCAAGTGAAAGGCTTATGTGCGATCCCACAGGAAGAGGAATTAACTGTTAACCCACACTTAATGACTTACCTTGATCCCATACTCCACGTTTACACTCCTGACACACTGCATCTCGCAAGACGCATGTGCATGCATGTGTGGTGAGGCACTTTCTGCCGTGACACACCCAGCACTCGCAAAAATCACAGATAGCACCCTGAAATCAGAAGATTTCTTTCAAATTTGAACTGTTCTTGTATGAAGATAAATACGTGTGTTTACAGTCTTGTCAGATTGGATGCACTTTTTTCAACTTGTCTCACAAAAAAAACTTACCTCGAAAACTGGTTTACATGTTTAGATTGTTTCAAATTAAATCTATAGTACTCCGCATTGACAAAATATTGGTCTGGAGCATCAGTCATGCTATAAAACACAACATTTTTTCATTTAATTGGACTACTGTTGATTTTGCTTGTGTCAAAATAGACCTAAATTTTGCTTTTAAAATTTAGACCAATTTTCAGGCTCAAGTTCTTCTGTGAAATCACCCAAGGTAGTCGGATTATGATAAGTTCACTATAAGAGACTAACTTCAGGCACAAGATGCACTATAATGTATTGAACAACAGAGAGATTAGAACTAATCTTTGACACAGCCAGGGTGTGTTGCAATTAGTTGTACTGAAATGGAACAAACCATCTGTCTGAAAGGACATCCTGCATAAACTTGACTTAATATGGAGCAAGATGCAAATGGTGATTTACACTGATGCAAAAAATTAATGACTTCTGTAGCCAGTGGTAACTTACCACCATTCCAAGACCAGTTGTGAATTGTCCAGGATGTTTTACCACACAGTCTCCAGTCTTCATCATACATTTCTGCTTGCCTGAGAATATACAATGGACACAATATAAGACACAAAAAATATCAAATACTTCTCATCATTATAAACGCAATCATCACTAAACTTAAGTCAATATTAATGTTTATACACATACTCTTAGATGGCAGTACAAAATTTCAGAGGTTTCGATAAAAAGACATTTTGAACCAAGATGTGTTACATGTGACAGTTGTGATGAATTGTTTTATTTGTGGTTGGGGAGATAGTTTGTATTCAGTGTGCTACCCGGGTTGTATTTTGTTTGGTGTACTGGTCTAGATGGTGTGTGTTAGATGTCCCATGGATTGTGTTGGATGTGTTATTAAGATGCATTCCATTTGGTGCTGGTTGAGATAGATGCAATGCCTGCTGGCTGAGATTGAATGCTTTAAGACTCCTGGTTAAGAAGAATATTTTTAAGAAAAAGAGCATACCTGATCAGAATAAGAAATATAGTGTTAAGATAGTCTGTAAAGATGGGCAATGTTTCTAAGGCTGGTTGAGATGGGAGGGACGGGTCTAGAAAAAGCCTACGCCTGGTAGTCTTGTGAAGATAACGATGAAAACGGATGCCACCTTAGACATTTATCAGTCTGGAGCATATTTAGTCATGTTTTATAAGACTAAAATTTGGCCAAATGCAAAAGGTGATTAACATTGATATAAGAAGTTAAATAAACCCCCAGGTACGTGCTAAAAGAATAGGAGATGGAGCAAGCAGCAGAATTACTGAATACATACATACCACATTCTCCACAAATAGGCAGTCTCTGTAAAGCACTGCAAAAATAGCAAAATGCCCGATTTTTCTGAACTCTGAAACAGACGATTCACCACAATAAATTCATAGTCCTATTTCACAAAATTGACATATTTTTTCATTTCAAAAATAAGAATATGAAAGATATATGAGCTGTCCTTCTCTTTAACTTTTCTCGATCAAATTTTACACAAATGATTTTCAAAAACTTGAAATTTTCAGACTTACTAAATATTTTGTTCATTCTTACCTTTTACACTGGTCACACTCCTAAAATTAAAAGTATGTATTCTTTAATTAATCAATAAAAGCATGTACAATATTTATAAACAATACCCAGTTATATGAATTCACATCTTATTTTTTAGGGAAAAGATTCTCTCTCCTCAGAGGAATTAGTAATCGATCATATATAAACAACCCTCCTACAAGATTTCAAAATTAAGATATATAATTATTGTTTTAAAAAGAAAAAATTGGCAATTGATCAGTAACAACACTCCTACAAAATTTCAAAATTAAGAAAAAATTATTTTAAAAAAGAAAAAAAATATTGTTCATTTTAACTTACAGAATTTGATATTGATAAAAACAGCTGGAACACTGTTTTATGTCAGAAAAATGAATACAGCTTTATGTATGAGTGTGAAGGCAATTTTAATTATCACCATGCATGGTCCATATATCTTATGATTAGGACTAAAAAGTTAACAACAAATAAAACTGATGACTCAGCTGTGATCATATTTTGTTACAAAAGTATGATCATGGACTGAGATTTGACATCAGTCTCACAGATGTCAATATGGGGGTAGGGTATGGACAAGAGCTTTGGGGACACTAAGTCAATATAACCAATGTACATGTAACATCTCTTGTCAATGGCAATTGAACTATACGATTTCATTAGGTCCTACTACGGTTGCTGTCACATCAATCTATGAATGAATCATTATATTATTACAGACTAGTGTGGTATTCAAAGGGGGCTACAAGTTTTTCAGAATAACATTAAATGACTTGACCAAGGTGACAGCTGAGTGTACAGATGTATATATGTCGGCCTCCACTCAGGCAACTAATTCAGATGGGTCTGACAAAACTTATTTACCATTATTGAATTACAGGGTCTATCAGCAAGTGGACGGCTGGCAGACCGGATTCCCCTCTGTCTCTCCTTCATCTTCTCTGCCTTCTTCCTCGCCCCCGTCTTCTTTTTCGGCATTTTTACGGTCAATTTTTAAAGTACAGACTTCAACTTTCAGAAAGCATGACTAGCATGTGGCAGTCAAGAGGGCACGACTCCAATGACTAACAAATGTCCTTAAAACGAAATTTTAAAAAGCTCAATAAGAATAGAAAAATATAACATGTGACACAAACATGTATAAAGAAGAAGTGAACCGTTTTATCGGCAAATTCAAGGGGATATGAGTTTTATTTTTAAGGCAACTGACCAACTATAACGGAGGACAGCAATTTTCCTTTGCAAGTTTTTGCGCATGCGCATTCACAAGCGGAAATCGCCATTTTGCAAACAAGTTCGAAATGTAGGTGTGTAAAACCAGAGACATTTTTACTTCACAGCCATGGGATTACAGCCGCTCGAATTCAGTGACTGTCTCACTGACAGTCCGTATTTTAGAGACAATTTGCACTCACATGAGAAGGAATTGGAGCGAACCAGCAAATCGATCAAAAATCTAGTGCAGGAATGCAAGGAAGTGTTGACTGCAACCAGAAGTAAGTTAAAACATCGATAAAGGCTGTGACATATTTTATATATCATTATCAGCTGCTTTAATTTTGGCATCAAAAACTCATCAGCTGTGGCATAAATTTAAGAAGTACGTGTGTTATGAGACTGTCATTTCTAGCTCTAAAGACTAAATACTCCGAGCTGTCAAGTAACAATCTTTCCCCATTAAATTGGGATGATTTATTTGATGGATATAAATAATCTGAATCTGATGTTAGCTTGGTAAGTGCCTCCTGCTTGTTCGAGGTTTGCCTTGTTTAAGGTTCTAGTGTGGGGCATTAATTTTAAGCTATGATTGGCCCCACAATGAGTAGAATAAGGTTGGTTTTGGAACAGAGTTACTTCCTGGTCCCCCCCCCCTCCAAAAAAAAAAAAAATAAAATAAATAAATAAATAAATAAAATTTAAAAAATAACAATAAGTAAATAAGTGATAGAATAAGAATTTTATTAAGATACAAATCCAATTCCATGTCCTCATTTAAAATTAAATAAAAACAAATTTGTATTCTGAAAAGTGAAAGTTGAAAAGTGAAGGTCAGGTAAAATAGGGAGCACAAGTTTATAGGGACAGTCGGGCTGACGTCACACGCCTTAGCAACCGGCATCTGGGGTAAAACAAATCGGGCAACATGGCGGATCGCATTGACTTCTATGTAAAAGTTGGCAGACTTTGTCCGAAGATATCATTCTTCACAGTGCTTGACCACTTGTGTCAGTGAGGATGAGTTATTTACCTGGTTGATTTCCTTTACAGGCTTTTGTAATTAGCCGCTGCACACCTGGTTAACAGATAAAATCGTCCTTAATATAACTGCCGATCGTTATCTGTGATCGGGAATTTTACAGCAGAAGATATTTTGCAAAGGCAGTGCTTGACCTTTTGTGTCTGGCGCGTTGAATCATTTACCTGGACTATTGAGTTAGCAGGCCTTTGTAATAAGCTACTGTTTAACTTGTTACGGGATAAAATTGGTCTTAATTGCATACGCAAATGTCCACAATAAGTACCTGTACATGTACATGAGGTACTGGTAGTGAAATAGGAATGGCTTCTTAGAACGTGGATCGTAAGAAAGGCCTGGGAAATGTGCAACACTGAGATGTTATTAGAATAAGATTTCTACAAATTGTGATTTAATCACCTGCTGCTGCAATAGCCTGGGCAACGGGATAGGGGCAATGTCATCGGTCCCATGGCCTCTTTGGTCTGTATACAGTTCATATGTATGTATATTAATGCAAGCCTGGAAGGACAGCATAAACAGTTGCTTGCCAACTTTTTGGAAGAGAAGACACGTTGTGTTACCTGTATTAATATTGGCAGCTACGCGTCATATGAGTGTTTACAATCTTATTGTGCACTTTTCGGGCGAAATATCATGGAAGAGAGAACGTTAAGTTTCAAAACGTACAAGATTAAAATTAAATTGAATAACAAACACGACAATAAAGCTGTATGTTATTTTAACAGTTAAGGTCGCTTTATCTATGGCAACTTTTTAAAAATTTTACTTTGATAACTTAAAGATTTAGACATTACCTCACAGGTTTGTCAATACAGTATGTTGACGTACATATTTTTTCTTACCTTTATGACGCCATCAATAACTTACAACAAAAAAGTTTGACATTATAGCCCATTAATTTTAACTATACGAATTGATATACCGTCACACATGCCAAAACAAGATGCAATCTCAATTTTTTGTAACTACTACATGTACTAATTAATTTCTGTAACAAATGAAAAACATAAATACCAAACAAGGTACAATGACTTTCTCCTTATCTATAATAAAATGAACTATACACACATACACAAATCTTGTAGTGCATGTATAGCTACGACCAAATCTTGTTTCGATCAACAATCTCGTCTTTAGTCACGTTTGCACGACCTATAGCCTGCAACAGTCGTTTACTTTTCCGTTGATCTTTGAAATTTAACAAATCCCATTAGATTTTATTAATGTGTTGGTAGTGTCACCTGGTACACAGCAAGCTTCCACCATTTAACTTTTGTACGTGCCTGAGAGTTAAAAAGTACCGGTTCACTTCAGTAGACCTGCAAAATGTACCTGTCATATGTGTCAGCAATATGCAACGTCAACAGTTATTAGTACAATTGAAACCTTCCTTGATAATATCAGTTGCTTCCATATGGTTTTCTTTTCAATGAGATGTGAATATTATGCTCATCCAGGTAAGCAAATGAGTCTTTGCAATCTACTACTGTAAGATTCCTGATCACAGATAACGATCGGCAGTTAAGGCCGATTTTATCTCTTAACCAGGTGTGCAGCAGCTAATTACAAAAGCCTGTAAAGGAAATCAACCAGGTAAATAACTCATCCTCACTGACACAAGTGGTCAGGCACTGTGAAGTATGATATCTTCGGATAAAGCCTGCCAACTTTTACATAGAAGTCAATGCGATCCGCCATGTTGCCCGATTTGTTTTACCCCAGATGCCGGTTACTAAGGTAAAGTGCCCGGATGACCGACTGTCCCTATATAATAAGTATCCCTGCAGTGCATACTTGTAGTTTATAAGCAAAATTCAAGTGAACTGTATAATGATACCCCCATGCTAAGACGACAGTTGCACTGTATGAGTGACATAACTGTCTCTTTCTCACAAAAACTGTACTCGTAACTCATGGCTTAGTCACTAAGATGATTATCCACATAAGCCTATCAGTGTATCATGTAGCCAGGGGCTATTGTTCAGGTCAAACCTAAAGACATGCTCCAGTAGTCTGCTTAACAGATATTATTCATTTAGGTGGTTGGGTGTAAGCTCATAAACTTTGATACATGGTGGCTAATGATATTGGGTGGCTCTTGAAGTAGGGATTAATTGAAAAGATTTTTATTTAGCAGAATCTGTATTATTAAGTTACTTCTGTGGGATGGGAGTATCTGGTGCGAAATTGAACATCGCTTGTTTTGTTTAATTTTTTTCTTGTATCCATGATATCTTTATCTTGTTTATTTACACATAAAGTTCTCTGAATATTTCTTAAGTGTGAAATATTTGATACTATATTTTGTTGAATTCTGATTATATATTTGCAAAATAGAAAAAAATTTACGTACTTCAAAAATAAAATGGTGAAAATTGATTTGATATATAGTTTTAGCATCCAGAGAAGATATATCTAGAAGAACACATTAATTTACTCAGGGTAAATCTGGGGAGGGTAATAACAAGTATTAATGTGAATTCTGATAGTGACATTATCCCCTTTACTCTTCTTAATGCCTGTAATTCCTTTGTCATTTCTAAGTCAATTTGCTCCACTGACCATTGGCATCCATCTAATGACCAGTGTACATTTGGGGGTCAGTGAAGTGACCGAGGTGATGCACAGCAGTGAACACAAACCAGTCCTCTGTGTTAATCTCCCATTTGATCTTGGTGCACACCCAGTGTGTTAGATTTCTAACAAGTATAGCAAAATAAGTCAACAGATATTTTTTTTATGCAAGCACTGTGTGAAAATTTGTAAGGATGATTTGGTAACCAAACTAAAATAGTAACCAGTTAGTGCATATAATCTTGAAGCCCATTTTGTAAGTTGATATATGTGTGTTTAATGTTCATATATTTAAAACATTCACTTGTTAAAAAGTGTTTTCACTTCTGAAGTATGAGGGATAACAAATGTGCTTGAACTTGAAATAAAAGGTATTAACAGACTGATTCCCATAAATGAACTCTCCTTTGTCTCCTTTATTTACTGATACCTAAAGATAAAACAGGTAAGATACATAGACCATCCAAAACCATATTGGCTTCATTGCATATATTATCTGAAGGCTTATTCACATGAAGAAGAACTTGACACGAACCATACTGAAAATTGAAATCACGAGCACCAGTATCCTGGTTGCTTTTGAAATATTGGGTTTAACATATAGTAGATGTGAACTCGACCATCAATAATGAAAAAAAGTTCCCCTATCTTGTGATCTGCATAGCATTATTGTGGTGAAGGTGCCAAACCAACGAGAAAGTAACACTCACTTTGGCATCAGGGACCAAAGGAACAGGGTGGGAAAATGTGATCAGAAAATACATTTTATTTCTGTCAGTGATTGTGGCATCAAAATTGGAAAGAAAAAAAAAATAAATGAGCAGGTACCTGCAGACAGGCAAACTATACCTGGCTGAGCTAAGTCATATGTGACTATGTCTGTATTATAATACATGACAAATCAGTAGATAAAATGAATGATATGATTGCTTATTGAAATGGTACAAAAATATAATAATAAAGATAATAAGTATATACCCCAAAACAATATTTTGTCAGATATGCATTCAAAGTGTTGATTTAGAAGTTGTGAAAAATGAGTTGGCTTCATGTCAGTAAGTACATTTGTGTGAGGAACTTAAAAAAACTTTGTAATAACTAGGCAGTGTAATTAGTGAGGCGCCCAAAAGTTTCAAGCAATTACCGTATATTTTTACCAACTATTTCTGCTGTAGTCTCAAAATGAAATACTGGTCTAAGTGCGGTATAATCTCGGCCTTGATCAAGCCAACAACTTCAAACTATTAATTGGCAGTGAAGCTTGCGTGGTTTATTCACCGTAGTAGATCACCTAAGATATATACATCTTAAAGGTGCTTAAAGTTTACCTTGGTGGCAATGATGAGGTCTATTTGCAGAAGCATATTTACTAAGTTGATGAGAAACCTCTTTTCCCAATTGATTGATCCAAGAATGTATAGTTTTGTCAGTAAAAATTTATTAAAAAATACCAGATTTTATTACATGCTTGTTAGTTCTTCATATTTAATTACATGCTTCACATGCTTACCACCCACCCCCACTGTATATATTATAGGGTAACTTTCCTTATAACACTCAAAGTTTCACATCTGTCTGAGTCACACAGCAAATGGCTGTTTCATGACTTAATAGTATTCAAGGACCCTATATCACCAAACATTATGTTACCATAAGAGTGTTATATGAGGCATTTTCAAAACATTTTTTTCACAAGATAGTTAGGGTAAACGGAGTTATCCTGTATGGCAGTTTTCTTAAATAAAGCTGAAATCTGATGGATTTTAAAATCTTGATGCAGGCTAATGTCTGGGTATTATATTGCAATGCTCAATTTGTGACAAACAGCTGTCCCAATTATTTATTTATTTACAGAAAGAGAGAGAGAGAAAGAGAGAAAGACGGAGAGTTCAAAGTCAAATTCTCAATATAAAAAATGTACAGTAACTGTTTGCATGACCCTCTCTTAAATATTTTATTTCAACTTTACGGGGCAGTCTCTTACAATAAATCCAAATGCTTTACCTCATGCTGTGGATCATCATGCTACTGTCAAATTTCCTTTTGCTTGTGAAGATCAGATGCTATTTTCAACCAGCAATTTCTGCATGATAATGTTTCAGTTATAGCAGGTTAAATGCTGGAAAATCACACATGATTTTAGCAAGTACTAGATCAACTCTAAAGATTTACAAAGCCAATGGGTGCTTGAAGTATCTAATTTAGCATCTATATTACTAGTGTTTGAAGAATGCATTAGATTTTTAATTACTGTAACAGTGCAACTGTTTTGATATAAAGAGTGACAATACAGAAAAAATATTAAAGCTTCAAATCCTGCTTATGGGTTGTTGAATTACATGAAGGTTACTATTATATTTACTTATTTGGAACCAGCTCGGGCTTTGTTATTAACAGGCAATTAGCCATTTTTTATCAGCACACCTCATGTGTTTCCATATACACTGTCCATTTCTATTTCCATAAATGGAGCTCAGCAGGTGTGTCAGTAATATAGAAGTTGGTTTTACTGAAACTCCTTGTGACCATAGCCCTATTAGATGTCAAATGTTTGTCATAGGTAGAGTGTCAGGGTCAAGATATCTTGATGTCCATCTGGAGGAATGCATAACTGACCAGGTCACCACAAATTGCTGACCCATGAGACATTGAAGCCTGGTTAGGACAATGGGCATTATAGGAATGGACACTAAATTGACTTGTGTCCCCCTCCTCCTCCCTCCTCCTCTCAAAACTTAAAGAAACTGTAATCTCTTCTGAATGATTTAGAAAAATTACTTGTTCAGATTGATTTTTTTAAAAAAAATTTGGTTAAATTGGAAAAAGACCTAGTATGCAGATGAAGATTTTGTATTTTAATTGTTAATTAAAATGAATACTCTGAAAATGATTGTTGTTGAGAAATCAAGGACAAAACCTGATTATTAAGGTGTATAATAAAATATTTGAAAACATAATTTAGCTTAGGGTATCTGGAGCAAATTTATATTTTAAATGTAAAACTGATCTTCACCAGTGGTAAAATTACACATATGCTGAGATATTTAATTTTGGTCCAAAGAAAAATTAATATTTAGCTTTCAGCATTGAAATTTTGCAAGGTTTATGAGTCATATCAGACCAAATTCAGATCAAAGTGAAGTAACTTTTGCAAATTATAGTGCTGATGTTTGCCTTCCCCTCTTCCTTTCAGATCTACAGAAAACCCAGAGGTCCTTTGCTCAGCATTTAATGGACTTCAAGTTTGAGTGCATTGGTATGCAACAAACTGATGATGAGATTGTGATAGGTATGTATTTCCACCTTGTTTTTCATGCACGTGGTATCTACCTGGCATCTTCTGACTATTTATAATTTTAGAAGAAAAATATATGTATATTTGTGACTGTGAGTCTGTGTGTTTGTTTGTTTGTTTGTTTGTTTGTTTGTTTGTTTTTGGTTAAATTTACGTTTCATGGTAGAGGCCACAATTTCAGAGATTTTGGTTTCATTTAGTTATTTGTGAGAATTTTTGTGTTGGTATGGAAAATTCCACAGATTTACATTTTTAGATTTGATTGTATAAGCAGTTTTTTTATTCAGTAGAGTACTTGCTTGTAGCTTTTTTCTCACTCATTGTGTTTTAACAACTAATTTCCTCCTCACCATCACCTTTCTGACTTTGTCCACAGGGATAATGACATGTGCTTTTCAAGGCAGAATTGTTCCAAAGTGCAGACCGGAAGGATGATGTCACTTCTTTTAAAACTATTGTTAAATTTCAGTCATACGACTTACTAGTATTTGTCAGTCATGCTGTGACATCTCTGTAACGTAAAACTCTTTCAAACAACTTGTTTTGTGATATGGAATTGCTTGTTTCCCTTCAGGAGTCTATAACTAACTTCCTTATTAACAAGTGCTGTTTAGTAGCACTAACTTAAAGAAAGGGGATCTTTCTGATGTAAAATGTTATATAGCACAAAAGATGAATTTTCCCTGGAACTTCTTTTAGTGAAAGCCAATCTCTTTATTCTGAAGCTGGAAATGTATAAATGCCAAATTAATCAATGCTAAACAGCACAGAAAGCAATTCAAAATATAACCATCAGATTATCTTATCACTTGACCAGAAGAACCTGTTTTATGTAAGAATAAGAATGCATGATTGATAGACCATAACATTCTGTTGACATTTGCCAGACGGTTGTCATGTTGATATGATGCCCTGCATATGACTTTCTCTTCTTTTATGTGGAAATTCTATGATAGTTTTCATGGCCATTATGTCTGTAATATAATATTTTTTCATAAAGATATATTGGGCAGTAACTGTGGATTGACCCTTACTTAGATATATAAGTGCTGTATGGAGTTGAAGAATGCCATGTAATGAACGCGTTGGCTAAACCGTGCTGAGAAGCATATTATATAAGATGGAAATAAGGAAATTGCTAAGCACTGAAAATGAGCAGCTTTATGTGTATTTTGTTATCATTTTGACAAAATATCTTTCAGATCTTTGAAAAATCGGTCCTTTGATACCTATCCCAATGAACAAATTGTACCGCAAACTACGTTGGTCCAGGACTGGAGTGGACTCTCTCTAGATCTGCGCCCAACAAGTCCAGCTAATTTAATTGACCAGCATGGCTTGTGATATACCCGACATGATTCTTGTATATGTTGGCATGAATAATAGATGGGCAGTGGCTAGCGGCACAGGTTCATGTTGATTGATTTCTTGTTAGAATTCATTGCAGTTGCATTGCCCAGTATTGTATTAAGCAGTGAATATACATGGCTATTATATGATGAGGTGCTGTTCACACAGGATAATTTCTTAGCAAACCTGGTTGTGCTGCCCAGCTGCTGTCTTTTACTGACCACCATGCCATAGATCATAAGTTGATTGCTTTACAATATGCTTTGGTATCTTCACTGTATCAGTACAGAGGTCTGGTGTGTGTGTGTGTATGCGTGCGCGCACGCGCGTGTGTGAAATACATTGCTTCTACGGACCTAACACAGGGTTACTAGCTATTTATCCAAATTGAATGTCTCCTTGCCTGTGATAAGCCATCATGTCCAGACCTGATACATGAGATCAGGCTTTTTACCATTCAGGAGTGCACCTTGGTATTATGAACTTATTATTGGCCAGTGTCCACTCACACTGGACTGGTGTGACTGAATCTATGGCCAGTATTGTCCTTGGTGTAAATGACCAGCTGTAGGTGGTGGACAGTGAATGCCAACTTCAATATCCACTACAAATTGTATTTCTCAAAATGGGTATCAAATGTATCCCATTAAGTACACACCAGTGAGATTTTGCATAACCTTGTTATGGTGCCGATTCATTAATAGAATAAAGAAAAGTAATGTCCTTTTATTGAGCGATACAGCAGAAGTATGCCAGCAAAATTGGACACTTGGGGGTTACTGTTGGAGTTTCATTAATATTTATGGGTTGACCCTTTGTATTGGCAGTAAAAAACCATTTTGTCTCTTTTTTCTTTGCATTGGTTTTCTTGTTCTGTATCTGTGAGTGATTCAGAGCCCCCCCCCCCCCCCAAAAAAAAAAAAAAAAAGTAAATAAATAATGATAAAGTAATAATAATTAGGAAAAGGTTATTTCAAAGTGTGAGAAAATGATTCTCACGTCTCAAAATATTGCAATCTTTTTCCGAGACTTTTCAGTCATTACCTACAGCCTCGATTACCCAGACAAATTCAATACTTGGCAGTTAACTAATATAAGTTTTCATGAAGGTACATTACATGTGTCATGTCCAAATGAAATGATGGATGTTTACAGACCAGGACAACAGATAAGCAACTTATCGTAGAGTAAAACATATGATCATTGATGCATCCCGGGTATATAGATAAATCATGGGGATAGTGTTCAGCCTATGTCCATATATTCATATTGGATTTTATCTTTGATATCAGGTTTACGAATGGGTCAATCAAATTCACCTGCCCTTTTGTTGCCATGCAGATTTTCATGTACAGACACAGTAGTAGGGTCTTTACATATTGCAGTCACCTGTGTGAGTCTGTGTTGCGTTATCTCTCTGTGTCTGCATCGTGTCATCTCCTGGTGTGACGGTGTCTTGCCACAAGCTCCGTGTGTCTGAGTCGTGTCTTCACCTGTATGTGTGTGTGTGTGTGTTTGTGTGTGTGTGTGTGTGTGTGTATGTTTGTGTGTGTGTGTGTGTGTGTGTGTGTGTGTGTGTGTGCATCATGTCATCCCCTCTGTCTGTCGGTGCTCATTTCATGTTTTAAATTTTATTTCTTCAGGAGAGAAAAACCATCCTTTCAAATAACCATCCAAATTTTTTTTACCTAAAGCTTATCTGCAGAGTGACTTTGATCAAAAGAACTCTAATATTTTTTTACCCTTGGTGTTCTTCGGCTTTTTAATTACAATTTAAAACTTTGCTTGCCATAATGCTGTCTTATTCATTATTTACAGCTCAGTCCTTGCAAGAGTTTGGCAAGCTGATTGCATCCATCGAAGACGAGAGGGATAAAATGGTATGTATTGATTAAAAAAAGAAGAGGGAAGCAAGGGATATGATAAAACAGACTGTTCATACCCCTTGTATTCTCACATTTTTCTCCTCAAGTATCCAACCACTACACCCTGTGAGTCAAATATCTTATGCCTTTGTTAAGTCTTTGCAATGAAAAAGTATTAAAAAAAAGAATGTGCCATAATCGATTAGAAGTAAGTTTGCCAAATTTTAAGTGAATGGTTTAAATATGCTTAGAGTACTTCGTATTCTTCCTACATAAATTGATGATAATTGTGATGAACGTAAGTTGGATTTGATACGATAGAAATATGAAAAAGCACCAGTTTGCTGCATGGGAGACAGAACGTGACATGATGCAGTTCTGGTTGGAAAACTGCCTTTGCCAGTAAAAGCCATCACTTCCATCAAATGCACATATACAATGTATACCAACTCTGGGCAATCAATTTATGACTCTGTAGCTTTTAAGAGAAGTGACAGTACAATATCTGCTGTGTCAACATACATTTAAACCATATCAATTAATAATTTTTGGTGCTATTTAATATAAAAGGAGAGTGATTATGGTAGTGATGACTGTGTCATCTTGACCAGAGGCTTTGCTGCATGGGGAATTTTGGTATATTTTTATTGTGTGGGTGATCTCAATTGTAAAAAAGGCCACAGTTGTTGGTAAATGTCTGCAAACATATACTGACATTTTCCATTGTGGAACTTTAGTTACACTACTATTTCTCAGAAAATTGACAAAAATTCTGAATATAGATTTCAACTGAGAAATTTAGCCTATGATCTTTTTCCCAAATTTGGGCAAGATGTATGCCACACCTGTCAATTTTAGCATTTTAAGAGCTGAACGGATGTCCTTATGACAGAACAATGAATAAATATAAGATAAATTTGTGTCTTAACTAATAACAGTAGTGTTGATAAAATATATTTTCTCTCAGAGTTTTTCTATTGGTGTATTATGTTAATATGAGAAAGTCATGGCCAGGGATGATACATGCACAAGATGCCACTATGAATCACCACACTTGTTCTAGCTTCAGAAATGTTCTTTCCATGTTCAACACACAGACTTAACAGACTGCTCATGCCCATAAAATCTTATTGATTTTTTTCCTAGAAGAGATCATGGTCCTGCAGAGATTTTATGGGAGCATGCCAACAGAGAACTTATACCACTGCTGGCCTTTCTGAGTAGGGCTCTTGTGTAACCAGGAAGTAAAGGGGTGGAAATGGGGTAGTTGGGGCGGGGTGGGGGGGGGGTGCAGATCTTAATGCTCACAGTTTGTGAGCTTGAGTGTCATTTTGCATCTGAATATCCATGCACAGTTATCACTTTAAAATTTCACTAAAGTAAGCCAATTGTTTTTTGAGAACTTTGGAATAGTCTTAATGCCCATATATATATATATATATATATATATATATATATATATATATATATATATATATATATATATATATATATATATATATATATATATATATATATATGGCACCACATTCATTAGGAAAATGAATTTCATTTGGAATGAGTAATTAACACTTGTAGCACATAATATAATTTTTACAGGTGTACAATTCAGCCTGCATAGCTGCAAATTCTTTATTATCACTGTCTGTACATGTTGAATTTTGCACTCCTTCAATAGCCTACCTGATTAACAATCAGATATTCCAGCAGAATAAAAAATTCAATTGCTTACTAGTAACAGGTTTTTTTTTGTGGGGTAGATTTTGTTTTCATACATAAATAAGTTCAGTAAGAGGTGGTTTATATATACTTCAGCTGTGTTTTAAATAGTATAATTTGTCCCTGTAAATCGTATGTTTGCCACTGACGTGGAAATCATCTCTGATAATCTGAACAGGCTGAATAACATGCCTATCTGTCCTCTTTTTCTAGTCACATTTTTTAGAAACTTTTCATTGTCAACATAGCTATCTCTTATCAGCTGTTCTGTGTCATGTGGATTTGCACTGGATGGCAATAGGCAAAAGGTATGTTTACACTCTTTGGAATGAGAAGCTTTCGATCCAGGTTCCAGTTTTTTGTAAAGCTAAATGCTCACTGAATTTGTGAGCAAGAGAATTTATGTTTGTGAGAGAATTTTCTGAAAAGGAAGGGTTGTTTCACAAAGCCATTGCAATCTTCAGTCGCAGAGTGCTTTGCATTTCAAGCACAAAAATTTGGAGGCAACTTTCATTTTGTTCAATGTGGGGTTACATATTAAGTAAACAACTATGATATTTGATGTGGACAGGTTGGATTGGTTTAAGTACACACTAACTAGCATGCAGAACTAGTATATGAATCACATTTAATTTGTTAATTAAAATGATAAATGGATTAAAGAAGGGAAAAAATATCAATTTATAATAATAATAATAATAATAATTATTATTATTATTATTATTATTATTGTTAATTTGTCATCTTTTTTAGAAGTGGTCTAAGGAACCTGAAATGTTTGTTCTTCAGGAATTTTGGTCTGAAGTTATCTTGGTCTGAACGTAACTACCTGTCTCTCACACGAGTCTGGTTCGACGCTCTTCTCTAATCCCATATCAGCTTGCTCTTTGTCGTGGCCTCCTCTTCATTTGCCACTTCTCATAACCCCATGTTTGTGGAGAGGAAAGTTTGTTTGCGTTTAGGTCTAACGTTATTCCGCCTCAACACCCTTACATAAAGGCATGGAATTGGCTTCTTGATCATAAAATAACCCGAACACCTCCTGTGCTCCTGGGTTGCAGCGGCAAGAATAACTTTTTACCCAAGTTGTATAGTGACAAAATATCCCAATTAAATTTCATTATGGAAAATACGATAAAAACTTGTTGACTTATGTTTTACAATAGTTCCCAAAACAACCCCCAACCTTAGCCATTATTGGCCTGTTTAGGGGAAAACGTCTTTTTACTTTTAGATTGTAATGATGAAATATTAACGGAATTTTCCTGTTGCAAAAAAAAGATTCAAAAAGCTATTGGTTTTTGTGTTTTTATAAGTTGGGAGCTCATTTCGTTAGGCTTCATACAGAAGAATTTAGCTGTGGTCATAGGATGTACTGATAAGTCACAAACAGGTTAGTAAAGGTTTTGTTACTTTTCCATCCTTATTTTATAGACCAGTGAAAAATTAATTAAAATGTGAATTTACAAAAAGTAAGATTGGTAATACTTTGATTGGAAGTTTCAGTCAGATTTATATAAAAAAGGACAAAATTTAAACTAAAAATAAAGACTTACATTTTTTGTCTTTTTAATAGTTTGTACGTATAGCAAAACTGGCTATAGAACATAAGTGTAAATCTATTAAAAAATTAGTTTTTCTACACACAAAAGAGACTAAATCCAATTCTATAGTTGTTCTGTCTACACAGACTTTTTAAGTATCTTGGGTAATTTTTTCTTTCAAGTATATTGTTGAAATAACCAGAAGTAAAGAAAAGATGTTTTAGAATGATGTTGCTACCTTGTTCTTATCCTGCAACAAGCAGATGCTCATGGAAGGAAATGTACTCTGAAATGTACATCTTCGTATATTTCACTTGAAATGTACATCTTCGTACATTTCACTTGAAATGTACTATTTCTGCTGATCTTGTACACCTGCTCGACATCTTATTACAGATTTATAGGTAGAAATGCATGAGCCAGGTTGATGTTGGTCTACTGCAAGCAATATTTGCTGTAAGCATATATTTACATGGTGGAAATATGCATTTACAATACATGGACCTTAATTTATCAACTAAAACATAGACATGTTTTGTAGTTACAGCTTGTACATTGAAAGGAAGGATGTGTAGTTGATATCAAAGATTTCTTCAGGCTATTTCTGAATACGTTTGCTTTTGAAAATCTGCAAACGTTAACTTTCAGTGAATTCACCAACAATTTTTCACTATTTTATTTAGCCAGGATACATCATATCAGCCAATAGAAAAACATGAGGAGGTCATCTGATAACAAAGCTATTGCTTTTTGCATGCCTTAGACTCAGCATGAAATAATGCAACCATCAGTTTCTATACCGAGTGGTTTCATTGGGCATTTAGCCGCAAAGAAAAAAAAAAAAAAAGAGTATAAGGTGACCATTGAATCAAGTGAAAGAAAGAAAAGATTCCAAAGATTCCAATTGATTGATTGATTTATTGATTTCCTCTCGGAGAATTCTCAGCATGGTGGATTCACTGGCATTTTATATATATGTACATTTTATGAAGTACGGTATATACTTGAAATTTTCAAATGCTTCACATATTCTTGTATTTTATCATTTAAAGGCAATCATTTCAGTATCTTAGAAAAAAGAAATAACTGTTTAACATAGAGCCAACTCCCATTTTACAACTTCTGATTCAATATTAACATGAATTACTGACAAAACAGTTTTTTTCTGAAATTTATTTTTTATTTCATCTAAATGTAATGAATAATCTCCATACATTTTTCTGAAGCTTCCTGGTTCTTCTGAACTGGTATTTTTCCTGGAATTGCTTTCACCTGGCTGCCACATGACAGCTGCAGTTTTGTAGTAAATGGAAATTGCCCAAGATTGCTGGTATTGTACTATTTAAATGAGTATGAGGAATTGCTGCAGACCCCGTAGCTTAGGACTGATTAATATTTCTTTCGATTGCAAGTGATTAAAGCATAACCAAAATTTTAAGCTAATGAATAAAAAAGGAGAAATTACAAAATGGGGCATTGGAATCTGCATGTGGCATATAATAATATCATTATCATTATATGTAAGCTATGCTTTTTAGCAGAATGCCTGAGAATTGCTCTTGTTAGCAGTCTGTAGAACAAGTGCAGTATTTGGGCTAAGAATGTACTGGACTTCTGTTTTTTGTCATCCCTCTGGCTAAATGAACATGCTTGTTTGACAAGCACAGTAGCCATACAGGCCTTTTTCTTACTAGAATAGTTTATAGGCTTATAGGCTTATAGGTTTATAGGCATTCAGTGCACATAAACATTTTTATAGCTAAACAATTTCCTGGACATTGTAGCAATTTTCCATTTATCACCCAAAGCCAAAATTTTGATTCATACTTATTTCAAGTTCAACATTTGTAATTTTGACCATCACAAATGAAATTCTCTCTCTCTCTCTCTCTCTCTCTCTCTCTCTCAGGACGGTGATTGGGAAAAAAATGGATGCTTGACTCAAAATTGTGTTAAGGTGATCAAGAAACAAATGTTGAAGTTGGAAAATTTTATTTTTTTTGCTGTATAAAGGTCTGACACTCATTTTGTGTCCCATTTTTAGTTTTCTTTGAAAAAAGTCAATGATAAATGAATGAAGACAAGTAGCAGCGTGTGAACATTTTATTTGTTTGGTTGAGTCATTGCTGTTTTATGTTTCCATATTTTATCTGTGACTAATGAAAAACGAAATTAAAAATAGAAGGCACTCTTTTTCCTGCCAGTTTTGTGACAAATATTACACGGTATGTTCAAAATTCTTGGAAGTTTTAAATACAGTGACTCTCCAGTCTGTTGTTTTTTTTTTTTTTTTTTTTTTTT
>NW_019773892.1:441261-451775 GCF_001039355.2 Lingula anatina | reverse complement strand
TTTTGCACTAGAATTCTTGTTACTTGGCTTCAATTTCATGTGACAATCCAAAGGACAATCCAAAGTCTTGATCCAGCAAATGTGTCTCATACTAGTACTGTAAGACCCATACCTCATAGTAGACCATGGAATAAGTATGGGTCTGAAACATTGAGAATGACTCCCCTGTTAAAAAACAAGCTCACCATTTCATTTTTATATTTTTAAATTAAAATTGGGATTATTAGTTATTCATTTTTGGGTCAAGATAGTCTGAAGTATGGGTCTAAAAGTACAGACCGATTTTTGGGCTAAGGTTGTTTTCTGAAGCAGACCCCCAGGAGTTGCATAGTGCCTGGCTCAGTCCTTTGAAGTTTGATGGACAAAACAGGTGGGGGGAGGGTGGAGCTGGCGGCATTGAAATATTTTTTAAGTGTGTTTGCGGGTTCTACGGTAATTACTCAAAAATTTCAAGCACCACAATTGGTTCTTATATCTGATGTTTTCAAGATTGATTCAGTTCTTATTTTGCATAAAAAAATGCATATTCTGACTTTAATCCCATTCACTTTTTAAAGGGCTGAATCACTATTTCTGAATATTCTTAAATAATATAGTTTGTGGTTATATGATTTATATTTGGTTTTCAAAAATCAACAATATTCACAATAAATTTTATACATCTTTCCTATAATCTTGAGATTATTTACTCTGGTTAAAACAGTAGCAAGTTGTGCTTATTTATTTTTTATTTTTTTGCCATTGAAAATTGTTGTTAACTATAACAACTAATAAGTTGTTAACTCATACATTCTGTAACAGACATGTTTCAGATGTATAGCTAATAATGACATTTTGAAGTTCATCCCTCTGCATCAATTTTTTAAAAAATGAAAAATATTGACCTTTTCATTTTATATGTCATTACATTTCAATTCTGCTATCACACAGTTAACCAGCCAGTCAACCACAATTTTATTTTGAGGTTAGTATACAACAATTGTGGTCAAATAATAGAGTCAATTTTCAACAGATTAATAAAAAAAAAAAAAAAAAAAAAAAAAAAAAAAACATTCATGCCTGGAGTAATTTGTTGAAGTATGAAAAAAGATTGTGGATTAAATTTTACAGATTTTATACATAGTACATTCTCTGCTTTCTTAACATAGACAAATTTTTTATGTTTTTTATTTACATATTTATTTATTTATTTATTTTTAGGACAGTGACTTTCTATTAAATGCAGTTGATGTCATAAGCACATGTTGATTAAGTATTTAAAAACAATATTTAAAATGAAATACATGTTTAATTCTTATTTTTGACAGGTTTGGTGCAGTCTGTAGCAGAAACGTTCTGTAATTATTGTTATTT
Organism: Lingula anatina; assembly: GCF_001039355.2. Next base: position 450,422 of record NW_019773892.1, on the reverse strand, counting down.
GCATCATATTCTATAATTCTGGCTGTTAATCTTCATAATGGAAGTGTTGCAAACTGGTTGTCAAAATATATATCTTACCACATAATGTTCCTGTAATTCAGAGTAGAGGACAGACAATAAGATAATGTCTTAGTATTTTGCTCAAATTATATCACTATTTCTTGATATTTTCTTCGAATGAAAATAAAAATATGTAAGCCATGACAAAAGGGGGGGGGGGGGGGGGCAAAAGGACAATAAACTATAAGCATCAAACCAGTACATTTAGTAATATATCACAACTTCATAGGTGAAAGTGTTTCAAGACACCACTTTCAATGATTTATGTATAAAGACTATTCTTGTCTGGTTGGAGACCATGGCATGTTTGAAAGAAAATGGAGTGTAGAGATAATTGTTGGATAATGAAACACATACAAGCATAGGCCTTTGTATTCTGTCTACATCCAGTCTATAGATTAAAGTGATATCCTTAAAATGGTATGAAAAAAAGGGAAATAAGTTTGTACAATTTTTCAGAAATGGAAAGATAATGATGCCAATAAATCATAAACCGTCATTTGGTAACTCTTTTTTGGGGTTATCATCCTAGTTTTTCTTTAAGGGATTTTAGCTTCAAAAGAACCCAAAAAGGTAAAATTGTCTAGAAGGTTCTATTAATTACAGGGTGTCACATCATCATGTCGCCAGTTTAAATCACCAAAAGGGTGACACATGATCTTGTCCCTGGACTGGGACACCCTAACGCTAGGTGCACATAACATTTGAAATCGGGTCACATTGGTGTGTGGCTGCCTCTTATGGTGGTCTGTCTCTTCAAAGCTATGAGATGAGTTGCCTCAGTGGTCGAAACTGACAGTGATAATGTCGTAAGCATGTTTCAGGCGTAATTAATATTACTTTGTACAACACTGTTGCATGGGGCAGCCTATGTTCTTTGATTTAAAAGTGTTTGTCTAGGTAGCTACTTGTCTGTAAATGTCCCTGAAAAAAGTATACAAGAGAGAATCTGTCTTGTATAAAGTGTGATTGAACTACAATTTTAGTTCATTAATGTGGATATAGCTGTGAATGCAATTTCTGTGGAAGAGGTTCACTAGGCAGTAGGCAGTGTCTTCACCTTCATGTACTGTAAGTTGTTTTTAGACTACAGGATCACTCAAGTCCTTTTTTTTTTTTTTTTTTTTTTTTTTCAGAAAGTGGAGGACATTGGCATCTAGTTCAGACCTTGTGTCTGGATATTGACTTGTGTCTAGTATTGGCCATTTATGCTGGCATCTTAAGAACTTGCTTCTGCTCAAAGTTGCAGTTTACATACATAAGACTCTTACTGCATTATTTAGAGATTTCGGTTAATAATTGTTTTCTAGATTGCACTTATAGCTCTACAAATTTTGAAGAGAATTTGTACAAATTATAATACAAACTTAAAACATGAAGGTATACATTTTAACTATCTGAACTGGTGCCCGTTTAGTTATGGAGTTGGTGTAGTCAGTGCACTGTGGGACTTCCATTTCCCTAGGACTTCAGTCACAAACAAGGATGGCAAATGGTGTCAACTGACAAAGATTACTAGTAATATTCTACTGTCAGTGACATATGTTTAGCACTTTAGATCTTGTAAGTATGCATCTCATACTGCATATTTTATCATGATGGCAGAGGATTACAATGAGGATTACATCAATTGTCTGATAGAATATGCACACATTTTGCTCACTGTCTGGGAAAACAATGCCCTTTCTCATCAAAGGTATAAAATCTATCGGAAATACAGGAAATTTTTGTTAAGTATCCCTTTGGGTATGTATTACTGGTTATATCACCCTTAAGTCGATTGTATGCATGTGAAATTGATTTTTTTCTATTTAAGTTGGATCATGTGTAGACTTCTGTGGTGTTTAATAATCTATTATTTATGTGATGTATTCTGAGTAATATTTACACCTGGCTGTAGAGTTCTCTTTGATGTCTGGTTTTTTGGATGTCTAACTAATAGTTGTGTTAAAGTAGTAGACTTAAAATGTTTTACACCTGTATATAACATTTTTTAAATTTAACAATTTTTCCTTTAATTGTCAACTTGAAGGTACATTTGTAACAATTTGAAAAAAATTATGATCTATAAGCCACTTTTAGTGGTAAGTTTCTGGTTTTATAATTGAGATGGAAACTGGGAAATGTCACTCATGACACTAAAAGTGACTACCAGGTCTGAAGTGCCTTGTATGCCATCAATAATCGTGTTATAATGATCTGTTTGGGATAAAATGATCAATAGGATAGGTGCACTGGTCCCTTTTAGTACTGTGCTAATTGCTTATGTCTGCATGCAAAAATTTCTCTTATAACTGGGACTTGTATAGAAGAGTCCAGAAATAAGGTGAATAAATAATTAAATATGTGACTGTGCTTTTGAAGTTCTGGGATATGATACCGTTTGTCATACTCTTTGGTGGAAATGGTCTTTGGTGGACTTAGGCCCTTTTGCATAAAGAAGACATTTTCTATATTGCACCAGCTTGGCTAGTGCTAATATGTTATTACTATTGGGGGGTGGGGGTGAGGAGTTATCTTCTTTCACGATCCCCAGTGTCTCTGTCAGTCAAAATTGATTTGGTTACCTGGACAAGTTCATCACAGGGACTCGGTTTAGTTGCCCGCATACATTATAGCTAGGCAGTTGTCTATCTCTTGAACTGGAGCGGTGCAAAAAACTGAACTGCTTGATGTGAAAAGGCCTTACTGTGTCCCTCCTTTATAGTAAATTTGAACATATGGAGATGTGAAAAGAAAGGAGCCTGTATGCAATAGACCTGAAGCTTCAGGTTTTTACCCTTTGTTTCACTTGTCCTAGCACTACATTTACTGAATACCCACATCTCATTGTTTATAAAAACTGAAATTTGTCAGTTGAAGTTTCATCATTGTCTATTTTCAGTTGACAGCTGCCTATGACCAGTTCATCAAGCCATTGGAAGATTTCAGAAAGGATCAAATAGGTGGCGCCAAGGTAGGTTGTAAAATGTGGTGAGCTTATTGAGAAAGGGGGCAGGTGAGGGCAGGGGAGAAGTTCAGTGTGCTGAGTAAAAGAAGGGCAGGAAAGTGGATTTAGGCTCAAAATGCCACTAAAACTTAAATTTTTGCTACTGGATTAAAATAGGCTATTTGTTCATTTGCCCAAAAAAGTACATGGTAATGACTTAATCTTTTCAAGGGTTGAAAAGCTAAAAATATCAATAATAGCTACATAACTTTAAAATCAATATACTAGTAAATATCTTTTGGTTTAGCATTTGTGGTCCTTTTCTGTATAGATTAGAACTATTAGGTAGCCAGGGCCCCGTATTTCGAAAGGTTTGCTATGTTGCGCACGTGCGCAAGCGTCTCGATTCCATAACTCGCCCATACTCGTCCCATATAATACATTGTAGCCTCTATTTGATATAGCGATTCGCAATACGTGATGCTTTCAAAATACGGAGCCCTGCTTTTCAGTTTTGTTGCTACCACTCAATAGGGATATATTCTAATTTTAAGAATTTATGACTTAAAAAAGTACAGGATTGGTAAAATTCACAATTTTCCCCATTGAAAACATTAAGTCATTACCCTATGTCCGTTAAAGATTTGTATTGTATGCTGATGTTTGAGAATTGGGTTGGGGGGGGGAGGGGGGGGGGCATCAAATTGGGTGGAGCAGAAAATATGTTAGTCGATAGTCAGAAAGTTTTCATTTATGATAGATCCTGAAATTTGCTTTACCTGTTGACTGTTTTGTCTGTTCACTCTCAAATTTCAGGATCTGTCATAAGGAAAACTTTCTGACTATCAAAACTAAGATCAAATGAAACTATTTTCACATGTTAGTTTGACCTCGCAGAGATGGGAGGAATGGTCACATATTTATAGTGATCTGTGTGGCTTCCACATTGAATGCTTTCAATAAGGCTTTGGTGATCACTTCACAGTTAACATGTGCTGGTTGCATAAACTTAATTATTTATGTTATGACATGGAGGCAGGCATTGAGTGTGTTAGGTGTGCTTCACAAGGAGCATTGTTCTTAAGACTTGCTTACACTATGTTGTGACTGCTTTACCTTGATCTGTACTACTGTAGCACACAGTGTGTGAGGAAAGTATTTTTTTTTTTTAGATTTTAAGGGTTTTTTAGTAGGTCATATCTGAAAATAATTATTGAAGTACTAAGATTTGCTTTGCTTTGGCAAGAGGTAGGATTGAGATGTTCTTAAATTTTTTTATTAAAAAAACAGATTAGAAAATGAAATTACTCATACAAGCTAATCAAAAAATAAATAGTAATAAATAATTAATAAAATAAATAAATAATTTCCAATTCATTTACCTGAGGAGAAAAATAGAATATCAAAAAATCTGGCCCAAAATCATATTTTCACCTCTTTGATACTCTGAAGGATCTTGTTTAAGGCAACAGAATTATGCTAACTGTGAACCATCTATCCATGTACACTCAAATAATAGGCAGCCCCTGAGTCACCAGGCAAAACACATGAGTCACAAACTAACTTTTCTTGATCTCTCTCACCTGAGTTGAAGAGGGGAGAGAATTAACCAGAGGGTATTTTGCTTGAGTAAATATATCAATAATAACATTGTCATTATACAAAAAAGAAAACACTGCATTTTAGTGAATTCTATAAGAACATACAGCCTTACAAACCCAAAACCAAACAGAAGATGACTTAAAGATTGTGGCCAAGTTGAAGTGACCAGGAGGCTTAGCAAATATAGGATATTCTCAGAGGGTCAGCAAGGTGGTATTTACTCAGGCACTGACCTTACCTGAGCCTCCAGCTAGTGTCCCCAGGCTGGGAATACAGGTGTGACACTTATTAACTGAGAGCATGGTTATTGTTCTTGAATTTCAAATATTTGTGCTTTTTTTTTATCAAAGTGAAATAGAAAAGCTTTTTCAATTTTAAAAAAAGATTTTTTTGTCACCTGTTTTGTTTGCTAATTGCTGTTTAAATGTCAAACACCTTATTTTTTAACTGTTTGAAATATTTCAATGATAGTAAAAAGAGAGAAAAATAATCACTTTTTAGAAATTTATTATCCATCTCATGTAATACAAACAAATTTGCTTTGAGAAAAGCAATGATATCATAGAAAGTCTAGAAAAATAAAATAATTAATTGTGTTTGGCTTCAGTAAGCTATTATTGATTTGCTCAAATTTTATCCACCATGAGAACTGGCATTCATGGCTGAAGCATTTTATAAGGCAAATTGTATTAATTTTGCCTAATTTAATTAAATTTTTACATACCCAGCAGTGCAATATGACATATTAATATTGGAAATTAGTCCTTTGAGATTGTACTTTTCTCACTCGGGTATGAAAAGGCAAAATAATTAATATTGTTAGATTTTTTTAAACCAGTTTTCACAATTTACTGTTTGGCTTAATGATACTCATTCCAGTAAAGCAAAGACACATTTCTTGATGCTACCAAATCAATACATCTTTTCAAAAAATGCAAGAAATCTTTTTTTTTGTCTCTGGGTAATTTTTGTTCACTGAGGTACCTCTCGGACCCAGGTGCGTACAAGCACACACCGTTAATGTTTGTAAACAACCCCCTTTGATCTATTGTTGTTCCCGTTCCACCAGATTAGGCTAGAGCTGTGGTCATTTAAATATAGCGACCAGGGTGAACTGGCCAGACAATACACAAATATGTTGAGACGCACAGGACAGGCTCTGAAACAGTCTCTGGACAGAATATATTTTTTCGAGCAATTTTGTTTTATGCTCTGATACTGTTCAGTTGATAGCAGTCTAGATTGGTGTTCAAAGGTAAGCTGTATGTTTGATTTTTTTCCTAATGTATTTTTTAGAGGAATTGGGTGTGGAGAGAGGGGGAAGGAGATAAAGGGGAGATGAGAAAAACCTGTGGCTTTCTCTTCTAATTGTTATTTTTTTCTACCCTGGTCCATACAAAACTAATATGAATCCATGCGTGGTCTCCTGTTTATTGATTTTACTGTGAACTCTCTGCCAAAACACATTAGTTGGAATATGACACTGGGAAATAAATTGCGAAAGCATGCAAAGATGGGGGAAAAAGATAGGCATTGCTAATGTTCACTGAGCCAGCATTCTTGTCCATTGACCAGTTGTACCCTGGGTTCCAGAGACTTGTTTCACAAGTAGACTGAAACTTCTTGGGTTTGTGCTGGTATACATTTCCTAGGGTCTGTTTCTCAAATAGTCTTCAGTCAGTTGTGGGGCTAGAACCTTAGTCAACTAAGACTTAACTGAGAATGGGTTTGGGTCAAGCTTAGACTGCTAAAATCCTTAGCCAGAGCTTCATAATAAGATCCAAGAGCTTCATAATAAAATGATTGGCCCCACAATTATGGGGCCTCATGTTTGAGCTGCTGTAACCTTATGAGAGTGGAAACTTTCATCAAGGCGATTACAGTTAACTTAATGGGCTTTGTTAACAGACCAAAATATAAATGAAGCGTCCTCTAGGACTTTATGTAAAATAATCTAAGTCATTACAATCTTAATAGACTTAGATTTTAGCCCCAAAACTGACTTGGGACTTTTTGTGAAACAGGAACTAGGAATTGTATTCCAGCACAAAGAACTCTAAAAACTTGGAAAGAACATTGAATCTGTGTGAATACTGGCACTTGAAAAAGAGCGAGAGCCTAAAAATTGGTCTATATTTTTAAGCTAAATTTATGTGTACATTGCCCCATGATAACTCAGTAGTAATCCAATTGAAAAACATGTTGTGTCTCAGTTAAATTGGGAAATATGTCTAATAGTTCAGACCAATACATGCTTTATTTATATGGTCTACTATAGATTTATCTTGAACGGATGTCAATAAAAATATTGGTGTAAAATTTGAAATTTGGGAACAGCCCTATCGCTGTAAGTTGCCAATATTTAAGTTCAGGTCTCTCTGATTTAGATTATTTTGATCAGATGAAATGTGGATGTGTCATTGAGAGAAACACACATTTAATGTTCGTTCACATGTGCAAATTTAAGTCTTATCATTTATAAAAGAGGGGGATTGTACTATCAAGAAACCTGAATCTTTTCCTGGAAATAAGCTCTGATCTGCTGCCTGTTTTGAATTTACTCTGGGTGCAAAATCTAAAGTGTAAATATATCTTTTAAGTTCTTTTCTTTACCTTAGCATGCTGTTGCTTTTTAATTGACCAAAGGGTGGTTGATATTATGGTAATTTGTACAGATTATGTATAAATTTTCAGTTGTTTTGTAAACGTTGCTAAGAAGAACTTGGAATGACTCTGGTGCAAATTGTCTGTAATAATTAAAAGGACAACATGCTAAACTATAATCAATGTCTGCGAGCCAAGCATTGCTGAAAATTACCATTTCCTGAAGTATAATACAGTGGAGATTTTCCAATTTCCGAAATAGAATACCACGTCTAGTTGTCTATCATGGGACTGTTACAAGTCACTGCTTGACTCATTGTTTTGTTTTAGCTTGAGATGAAAGTCAGTGATTTTAGAGTGGCTATTGTTCTTATGATGATACAGTTTGCCTACAAGCAGGCCAAAAAAATTGAAACATTTAATAAAATATGAAAGAGAGGAGAAAAATGGGTAGGGGGGGTAGAGGAAAGTAAGAATATATACGTAGGCTTGGTCATGGGTGTGGTAAGCTATTTCCTCTCTGCCCGTTTGATGTCTCTATGCAATCTGAAGCTTGCTTGAAGCTGTTTTGGTTTCGGTAAAGAGAAAGTTTTGTTCCATATAAAGTATATTACCAGATGTTTTAATTATGGCATGAATTTATGGATTGATATATCATTTATAAATTATAATCTACTCATATTCACCTTCAAGTTGGTGCCCTTTAAAATAGGGTCAGTTATGTATTTTTATTACCACGAAATATGTAATTATCATATATTAATTGTGTACAATATGATTATTAACTGTGGAGCAGGTTATCTTGCCTATGTTTTTTCAAGTTACTGCATGTTTGAATGTAGTATAGCAATAGTTAATTTAGCATACAATTACACTTGTTAAAAACATTTCTTATAAGGGCAGTTCTTCTGTGCATTGATAAAGCTAAATGTCATTGGTTTAGTATTTGCTTTGAAACCTGAAATTTGCCATTTTATTTCCTGATGTTTTGATTATTTACTTTAAGCTTAATCATGATTTATGATGTCATCAATGGATGCCTTGTTATTACGATAAGAACATTTTTTGTTGAAGCAAATTTTAGAATTTCTTAAAACTTGTATCAGAAGACTAGGGCTGAGACCTCCAGGCATATGAAACTTCAGCCAAATTGGTAAAGACATTTAAGAAAAAAAAATGACAACTCAAATATTGAACCAGAACAATAGATTTCCACTGATTTGATGTAAATGAACAATTTGGCTCAAGGAAATGATAAATTACATGAAATGTTGTTTTGATCGCGGTATGTGTTATTTTGTATTTGTGCATTGATTGATCACTGACCATTCCCCACTGAGTTGTCATTGTGGCCTATTTTTTCCTTTGCTTTGCAAGCTTACCCTTGATGAGTGGGATAAGACACTGAAGGTTGGTCCTGTGTTGTTTCTCTTGTGTTAGGTGTGACTGTGAGTGAAGTATTTTCCAGCTAGACAAAAAGAAATAAAAAAAGGGAGGGGGGGATATTGGTGTTAATGCATATTGCAGTTTTTTTACATGAAAATATGAAGAATATATTTTGAATATTTCTATGCAAACATAAAACAAAATTATTTAGATGTTTTTTTAAAGCCCGAAATATGCCCTGTACCTCAGGTCAGTTTTTTTAACGCTAATCAAAATATTGCAATCTCAATCTAAAAAAAAAGTATTAATTGTAAATTTCTGTACAGCCATCCTTATACTCCACACATTCATGCCTAACTTGTGATGCCTGTAGCCAAATCCATGATGTATTAAGTTGGATGTCTTGGGTGTGCAGACACAATGCTTCTGTCACACCTAACACACTGTCAGATGTGTTGTCTTTATTTCAGTGCCAATGAATTTTTTGTTCTTTATTATTATCATTATTAATATTATAATTATATTAAACTAATATCATAGCTGATGATTATTTCATTTCTTAGAATTTTTATGGCTGGTG
>NW_019773892.1:425834-441245 GCF_001039355.2 Lingula anatina | reverse complement strand
ATCAATATATATATATATTTTTTTTTTTTTTTTTTTTGCTTTTTTTTTTTTTTTTTTTTTTTTTTTTTTTTTTTTTTTTTTTGATGACAGATGAATTATAAGATATCAGGAGATAAGAAAATCTGGAAAAATATTAACATAAGACAAAATTAAAACATATACAAAAATTATGCAATTCTTTAACAAGCTTTTAGATACAAAAATTATTCATTCAATCTTACTGAAATTTTATAAGACAAAAAAATAGAATTTTCATCTTACTTTTATGGACCATAATGAACCAGTGCTTGAAGCATGTCTCTTTCTCTCTCTTTCCCTCTCTCTCTCTCTCTCTCTTTGTCAAGTGTTTCATTGATGTGTTTGAATTTTTTTATTCAAATAGTATATTTTGTTCAAAGGAAAAATCAATAAAACCTGTAGTAAATGATAATTTTACATTGTGCATGGATGCTTTAATGTTGGTGCTTGTTCAAAGTTGGTACACTTGCGCAGCTCTTCTAGCTATCTGTAGAATGAATTTTTCTAGCTTTTCATGAAAAATAATTTCATTAGATTTTAGTGAAATCAGTTACTTTGTTAGACTATGTTTAGATTTGCTTGTGGTATAATTTATATGGAGTTTTGCATTCGCTTTCTTTATCCGGGATTGACAGTTACATGTTTTATGCTTTTTTGCCTTTGTCTACAGATGTCACCCTGAGCTTCAGAGATAACTTGACACTAACCTCTTCACTATAGCCTATCTTCATCGTGTCAAGTTACCTCTGACCACATTCGATTGCCCCCGCCGCCCGCCAATCAAATTTAAAGCCCGCACTCAATGACTCATTGAACGATCTAGCCAATGAACGCGAACGAGTCAAAGCGCACTTTGTTCAAATCCGGACCAATCAAAGAGAAGGCTGAATATCAGGGACTTGCCGTAACCTGTGGGCAGCACGCAAAATACATCATCCCTCAGTAGATAATGATGCAGGGCCTTAAACTGCTCTGGTTTCATTTCCGATGTACTCATATTTTGCAAAGAATCAAGAGATAACTTAACACATTATTTTACGTAGTCACTCGTAGGAGACGCCATGCTTTCTTTGTGTACGGTTATGCACTCGGCACTACTCGGATGTCTCCGCACTCGACAATAACTTTGTTGTTAGTATGGAGCTCGTAGAATCAGCCGAGGATTACCGATTGAGGGTCAACCAATCAGCGTTTTCACCAAACTTTGGTGAAAAATTTTGAAACTTGGATTCAATTGGCTTATATAAACTAGGTCAAACTATTTTCGTCAGAGGTAACTTGACACGATGAAGATAGGCTATAGTGAAGAGGTTAGTGTCAAGTTATCTCTGAAGCTCAGGGTGACAGATGTTGATAACATGATACATTATTACTTATTCTTTGCATTGGAATTCTGTGTCGCTTTCAATTCTATTCGGATACAGCTTTATTTACTCTTATAATGTAATTGCATTAAATTAACATAAATGTATTAGCAGTCTCATAACAAGATAAATGACATGTAGATATCACACGGCCTTTTTAGCTGGACATCCTAAAGCAAAGTTTCTGATGCAAAGTTGATACTTTAGTTATAGCAGCAACTGTTTTGAGTCAGTTAGACTCACCTTAGAGATAAAACGCTTTTAATAAGTTTAAAGTTAAATTTTCATAACAGTTATTTCAACTTTTGCCTTTAAATTTAATGCTTCCCTGGTTTGTGCATTTTTTAATTAGTTGTGTTGAAGCAAAACCTTTCATTCAATTTCACAAGGTGTCCAAACTTGAGTGCCAAGACCCTGATACTCTCTCATGAAACGGTCATTTTTATCCCCAGTGGTTCAGTTTGATGTCTATGTTGTACCCAGTGCCCAGTTAATCCCCCAGCTTTGCTAGAAATGTTGTGTAATTTTTGCCTTCATTGCCAGGGAATGGTGGTATTAACCCTGGCCCCCAGCGGTCTGAGGCTGCGTTCAGACACGTTTTAAATTTGGACTGATTTTATGACTGAAAACTTGTGAAGAGAAGTCCAAGTCAATTTTGCCATGAATTGATGGACTTTTCTTAGGTCTCCAGTTCTCTATTGCTGGGTTCAGACAAATTTTAAAGTTTTAGTAATTTATGGGTATCACATATCACATACAGCTAAGTTATTGTTGCGAGGGAATTCTCTGTCTGAGTTGAAGTGGGGTATTTTTGATACAGAGGACTGTAATAAGGAAACCCCACTGAACCTCAGGTATTCAGAGACCATAAAGAACCAGTGCAGTCACTAAGTCGTTCAGCAAAACATTTCAGCCTAAACCAGACACTGTTAAGAATTTGAGTGAACACAGCATCAAATGTCACCCAGGGATCTTACATATTGATAATTAGGGTTGCTCTAATTAAACACACAACTATAACATTATAAATACAGGTGAAAACCATTCCCGTTTAGAAACATAACGCTAACTCCAAGGTGCTGGGGTGAGACTTTGTTGAATACACCAAATGTTCTGTGAAGCAGAGGGTATTGTATGCTTATCAATAGTTTGACTTGGGTTTACATTTTAATCATTTCCCTGTAAACTTGAGGGAGGGTGTGAGGATTTCAGCCCTGGGCCTTTCTACATAAGTACAGAGATAGAAGGGACAGGCTGGTGCTGTTTGTATTCGATGCATATATTTTTTTACAGGTTGTTTTGTGCTTTGGGTTCAGTTTTCAGCATACAGGTTTTGCTTTACTCTTGTGGTGAATATCACTTTGGGTTTGATTACAAGTATAATGAATGAATATGACAAATTGATATCAGTGGTGGAGAGTTTTTAGATGGTGATTTTGTATTCAAGGGGTATGATTATTCAGTGGAAGGAAAATTATAATTAATCACTTCTTTTTTTTTTGCCATTTTCCAGGAGGGCAAGAAAAAGTTTGACAAGCAGACACGAGCTTTTTGCCAGTCCTTGGAGAAGTTTCTGAATTTAAAGACGAAAGCCACTGACAATGTGTTACAAGAGGTAAATGCTCGCGCTCTCTCTCTCTCTCACACATGCACGCACACACACACACACACACACACACACACACACACACACACACTATGGAATTCTTTATTAAATCTGCTTGTTTTCTCCCCAGGCTGATGCAGCTCTACAGATGGAGAGGAAGCACTTCCAGCAAGCCTCTATGGAATATGTGTTAATGCTGCAGGAAGTACAGGAAAGAAAAAAGTTTGAATTCATTGAAATAGTAAGTATATTTACAAATCAAGGTAGTATAAAAGAAAATAGCAATTTTTACATTGCCTTATAGAAAAATATGTTGCTGTGAAGCGAAATATATTTGTGTCTGCAGTTATGATTGCCCTTGACCAGTTATGTCATCAATAATTTCTAGTGTACAACTTTTGATTATGGACCTAGAAAAGGGCCTGGTTAGGGCTGACTAGAACCATTTGACCATTTTTTTCTCCAATGACACCTTTTAACCTTGGTGTTTGCCTTTAAGTAGCTACAAATGGCCGATTTTCTCCCTCACTAAACTGTACACAGGCAAGTCCATAATTGTCGGTAATCTAAATTAAACATTGATTGTTTACAAAATAAATATTGGGTCTGTAAAGGGGCACGTGTGACTCTCTGTCTGGCCATGACAAAGTCGGTGAACCTGGAAATGTGCAAACCTTTAAAATCGCCTGGGGACCGCGGGATACAATGTGGAGTCAGGAAGGCGTGGATGTTGAAACCAGAAGCCAATAATACCTTCATTTTACATCTGCTTAATACACTGGTGTATTGTTCCCAACAGATATTTTGGTCAGCTTTTGATCAAATGCAAATTTGGAGCAAGGTAGCGGTCAGGTTCATTACTGTGATAAAACGATCAGGAATTGAAAAAAAAAACCCAATTAATAACAGTCTAGTAAAGTTGACTTGGTATTTGTCATGGTGTCTATTACACTTATGATTTTTTTATACCATTTAGTACCTTTTATGCCTTTTCAGTGTTGTAGAATGTCAGGCAGTGAGGTGACAAAAGACCTTGACTGTGTCAACACTGGGTTGACCTCGCAGGTGTTTCTGATACTATCAATGAAACATAGTCACAACTTTCTTTTCACCATTCAAACCAGTTCCCTTGCTTGCGAAAAGTCATTGATCTCCTCTCCCCTGGCTTGAAATGTATCTTTGTATTAAGTCTTTACGGAAGGTTTTCATTTGGAAATATACAGTCCTTTTTATGTGAGGGAATATTTGTTTAGAAGCTTTTATGATCTTAAGAATTATAAAAAAAAGTCAGTTCTTTCAGTGTATTTTGTCTAAAAACGAAGTATGTACGAAAGGGAATAAGTACAGTTCCAGTGGGCATTAATGAAGTTTGGTATAAGATGGAGAATGTGACAATACCCGACTGAGGTAGAGGAATTGTTTACGATGGTGAAATGAGGTGGAAATCCGACCGATTGCATTTCACACAGTGGTGGGTGGAGACCACATGCTTAAGTCAACAGAAAAAAGTTTGATACCAAAACCCGAACTGTTGCCCCATTTATTAATTATTGACCATTACCTGTAGCATAGAGCTCCTCAAGGATATTGCAGTATATTCTGGGTTATAGAAACCAAAGTAATTGTGATTTGTGAATTTGGAAAAAAAATATTTATGCATCAGGATATGACGATCAGACTTATTAAAAAGACGAACACACCAGGTCCTGTAACTCGAACTACAACGAATGAATTTGAAAACAACGGATGCTTGGACTCATTTTCAGGCAATTTTGTGTAGATTGGCAAAAATGTAACACTAGTAACAACAAGGATGTCATAAAATAGTGTGAAAATCTGATAAATGGACCCATTTTAGGACGAGAATTTGAGTTAGTGAACTTAGAAAACTGTACAAGGATGTGAAAGCCAGCCTGGAGTAGGTTTGGATTTCTTAGCTTGAACTGATTTCCAGGATTTCTAGTTTATGGGATAAGGAATAAACAGGATGATGTATTGATATTAATTATTTAAAAAAAAAAAGTGCATAGATTAATTGTATCAGTCTGTTTGAAATGCCAGGAACTGATAACAAAATAGTTGGTTAGTTGTAAACGTGTCAATTTTTTTTTTTATTTTCTTTTTTTTTTTTATGTGTGCATGAGTATGAACTTAAAAGGCTAGTGTATTAAATTTTATAACAGATTCACTGTTGGGGTGAAAATTACTGTAAGGTTTTTTCTAATGTAGCTGAACATCTTATGTTAGACCAAAAAAATTTTTAATGAGTTACATTTGGATGATATCTATTCATACTAAATTTGAATTAAGATTTTGTGAGTATGAACTCAGTTTGCGCAATTTAGTTTAATGTGTAATACTACAATATATGTCTTTTTGTTTCAGTTACTGGGTTTTATGTATGCCTGGCTGACATTTTATCATCAAGGTAAGTCTCCATGCTGTCATTAGAGCTCAGTTCAGAACAGGACTCACTTGGACAGTAGATTGACTAAAATGTGTCATCAGGATTTTTTTCTTCAACTTTTGTTCATGTGTATGCACAGACAGGTATAGTTTTGGGCAAGAAATTTGACTATAAGGCCATGTTCACAACTTTGAAGGGGAGATCTTTTGAGACCAAATTGTATGTATGATAACCCCAACTAGTCTGATAATTTAAGTATTAGTAGGCCTTGTATAATGGACTTTCTATATGACTTCCTTCTATGAAGTATATAACTGAAAAAAAGGAATTTAAAATTTCCTTGATGTTTGTCGGAATATATATTGAGTTCCAAACTCAGAACACGCTCAGCAAGTAACAGTGTTAAGACTTTTGTAGTAATTTGGCTTGGACCATGTCAAGAATTGTTTGAATATGTAATTTTTTCAGCTCATTTAATGAGGTTTGAATATGTTAAATTTGTTGTTTGCTTGTTTTAGGGCATGAAGTAGCTCAGGAGTTTAAACCATACATGACAGAGTTACAAGTTAAACTACAGAAGGTGAGAAGAAAAGAACAAATAAGATTGAAAGAGTAGTTATTAGTTGATGGAATAATGGTTTAGTTTGGTAAATGGCATAATAAATCCTTACAAAATTTTGTTTTCAAATGTTAAAATTTTTTGCAGAATATTTATTTTTTTCATCAAAGCAAAAATATAAACAATTTTTATTTGAGTCTACAGATAGTTAATATTGATGTAAAAAAAGGCAGAACTTTTTTAAAAAAATATTTTCCAGACTCGTGACAACTACGAGACAACAAGGACAGAGGCTGAGACACTAATGAACAAAATGTTGGAGGTGCGTGGCACGGTAATGTGGAGCTTGCTTCTTTGCCTGCTGCCACCAGGGGGTGCTGGGGTACTCTGTCCTTTTTACCACAGCATGCTGGGATACTTCTTTTTGGCTTAACATGCTGGCAGTGCTTCTTTGAAGTATTTGAAGCTGATATTGCAAGCTATTTTCTATTGGGTTTTAATAGTTGGTCAATTGAAATGTAGTTACTTAGAAATAAGGGTGATTTTTAATGCCCTTTTTTAGACATTTCAGCTGGATATGATTTCTGTAGGAAATACTGTTTTTGTTTAGGCTGTGGCATGCAACCTTTTGCTATATAGGTTAAATTGTACGAAAAAGACATGAGACATACAGTTGTTCAGCAAAAATGTTATAGGAATCCAAACTGACTGAGAATTAAACAGCCAAGTCTTATCATCTGCATAGTATATCTGCACCTAAATACCACGTCCTTCTCCTGGTGTAGTCTTCATATAATGTACATCATTTCTGTCTCACATTCACGTTCCAGTCACATTTCAGAACAAAACTCATTGTCACAACTCTCTTCTCCTTTCTCACCATTATTGTTTATCCAGTCTCTTCAAACATGAATAGGTGGCACCATTGTGCAGGTGAACATTGCAGATGCCAAGACAGTCCCGATCCACATTTAGATTATCCCAAAATTCCCCCTGGTGGTGGCTGTTGCTGCTGCTGCTTGCAGCTTTTAAATATGTTATAGATGTTCAAATTTGTGGCTCCTGAACTGGGACGGCTCTAGGAAATATCTGTAAAGATTCCACTCATTACGTAAAGTTTGTCATTAAATTGAAAACTTTTGTGATTACAATTTTCAACTTTGGTAGAAAGGGTTAAGGTTTTTCATGTGTTGGCATGATAGATATTTCCTGGTCTTTGCTATCTAGACGCCAGTTTTAGAGCAACTTCTGTTTACATCTTGTTCAATCGTTTCTTGTTGTAAATGAACTTAACTTGAACATAACAAGTGTTCAGACCAAGTGCTCCAAGATTTCATTGCCATTGCAGACATGCTGTACTTTTGGAATAATGTTCATATTTATTTGAAAGAAAAACTGTTGCCAAAAATCTGTCATTCTGGAAGTTTTGAAAACTTGGAGCATTTTTTTTACTAAGGTTACATTTTACTCTTAAAAATGCAATGTATTTTCCTTCAGTTTTACAAGGCTCTGATCTCTAGTTCCAGTGCTTTTCCTGCCTTTCCGAGTACAATTTTATCAACGTTTCCCACATCCTGTACCGTCCATTTTACTGCAATGGTTTGCTATTTGGGGCTTGCTGTTGTTGCACAGAGTGTTTGAATTGTTACAACTACTCTCATTGGTCAGTTTGAAGCTGTTATGGCTGCTCTCATTGGCCATAGGAAGTTGTGCATTTGGAGCCACGATGTGTCACTACTGAAGTTTTCTATTTTTCACTGTTGGAGCTGGTCACAAAAAATAAAAATAATATATTAGAATTGGAAAAAAGATAATAAATATTAAATGGGATTTATGTGACTGTTGGTATCAACACTTTCAAAAATTCAATATTCAGGTTTTCAATTTTTTGTGACAAGAATAAGCTTCAATGATGCACATTTCTTTACATTTCTTACATATTTGATATCCTTTCTACACATAATTATTGGGATTTCCTGTCATTGTTTTTAAGTGTTAATGTTTTGTATGTTAGAAGAATTAATGTGTAGTTTAAAAAAAAGGTTTTTAGGTCTAGAAAATATGGCTTGTCAATACTGCATGAATTTTTTCATGATGTTCAGATTGACTTCAGTATGCCATGATGATAAATGTTGATTTTTTTAAAGGATGACTTTTACGGTAATGATATATTTCAAATATAAACACTATGTGAATGATTTGTTGAAAGAACAAGAAGATAAAAATTAATTAAGCCAAATAAAAAATTCAAATGTAACTGTTTGGAAAAATAAAATTTTCAAAATCTTACTTCTCAAGCATGTGATTACTGAAACGCATTTAAATTTTGGTCGGGAAGCAAAAATGAAAAGAACAAAAGAAATGTAATAGTTCTGGCAGTGCAGGTGCTTGGATTTTGTTTGCATGCAATGTGTGTATTATTTTGGTTCTTTTAATTGTTTGAATTGATTAAACATGATTAATGTTGGCATGCTGAAATGTTGCTGCTGGCGTGGTGGTGTATTGTTACTGCAAGCATTGTTTTTGTATTGCTGGTGTTGTGTTGTCACTGCTGTTATTGCTGAAAAAACCCATTGCCTCTTTCTAATTTAAATTTTTTAATTTCATTTTTTAGAAACCAAACATAGAGCCAACCACCAACAAGAACTACACGAGACAGGGGTACCTTTTCTTAATGGAAAAGAGTAGGTGTTTTTGTGTTTATTTGTTATGATCTAGATTATTAAGACATGAGATTTTTCTACTTAATCACAAAGTAGTTTTTTTTTCAATTGAATGCTGATGGGTCCTAAGGCGGCCTCCAAGCACTGTCTGATTAAGTGTATGGAACCATGGTAAAATATTGATTTTTAATAAATGTATATTTATATTATTTGTTTATTGTACCACCAGCGTTAGCGCTGGCGGTACACATGGTTTCGGTCCCGTCCGGATCGTTCCGCCGGCTCCGCCGGCTCCGCCGGACGGCTACCGTTACCGCTTCTCCTCCTAGACGGTAAGGGCCCCCGTACCCATCTCATGGATTTAGGTCACCTATAATCTCAACTCGTTCCACGTAAAATTTGGGCTTTGTCGGTATTGGGGTCTGGGTGTGGCACTCATTGCAATGCACCCTTGTCTAAAAATGGCAAAATTAAATGCTAATTATCTACCCTACGGAAGGAGTTATGGGAAAAATTTCTATAGACGGCTTTCCAAAAGTCATATGTGTAGATTTCAAATATACCCTTGGATTTGACCTTTGACCTTTACTTCAAGGTCAAATGGGCCAAAATTTTCAAAAAAATGAAATTTTTTACGAAAAAAATTTTTTTTGCCCTGTTATTCAGACACCACACAGACTTAACCAATAATATTATTGGAAGGTGTTACCCTTCAGGTCATCTTTCATCTCCATGAATTTGGGGTCAATCGGTGCATTTTCACGGGAGTAGCGGCCATAAGATACCGAAACTGAAAACTGTCTCTAATTCGGGAACCGTTAATGCTAGAGACCCATTCTTTTTTGCATTTTGTAGAGCATGTAAAGCCCAACACTGGAGGTGGTCTCGGTTTTTTTGTATTCCATACGGTTTTCGAGTTACGCTGTATCAAAAAGTACATATTGGTGGTAAAAGCAAAATGTGCAGTACGGTAATGGATAATAAATTTTGAACTCTGGAAAAATAAAACATAAGGCTTGGCAAAGCAGACAACTTGTGTTCAAAAATGACATTATTTCATCAAATTTGAACTTCTGAAACTTCAGAGCACCTCCTATTTCAAGAATTTTGACCAAAATGACATTTTCTTTATTTTAATTAATTTTTTCTGTACGAAATTTAAGGCACATTATGGTAACTCCAAAATTATAACATTTAGTCCCTTATATCTCCAAAACTGGCAGAGATAGGTCCATAGTTACTATTGAAGTTGAATAGGAAGTCATATACTGGCAATCTTACTATGACCTTGAAATTGACCTTTGACCTACTTTTCACCATGAACTGAACTTTGCAAATTTTGCTTCCCTTTTATCTCCAAAACTGGCAGAGATAGGTCCATAGTTACTATTGAACTTGAATAGGAAGTCATATACTGGCAATCTAAATGTGACCTTAAAATTGACCTTTGACCTACTTTTCACCATGAACTGAACTTTGCAAATTTTGCTTCCCTTTTATCTCCAAAACTGGCAGAGATAGGTCCATAGTTACTATTGAACTTGAATAGGAAGTCATATACTGGCAATCTAAATGTGACCTTAAAATTGACCTTTGACCTACTTTTCACCATGAACTGAACTTTGCAAATTTTGCTTCCCTTTTATCTCCAAAACTGGCAGAGATAGGTCCATAGTTACTATTGAACTTGAATAGGAAGTCATATACTGGCAATCTAAATGTGACCTTAAAATTGACCTTTGACCTACTTTTCACCATGAACTGAACTTTGCAAATTTTGCTTCCCTTTTATCTCCAAAACTGGCAGAGATAGGTCCATAGTTACTATTGAACTTGAATAGGAAGTCATATACTGGCAATCTAAATGTGACCTTAAAATTGACCTTTGACCTACTTTTCACCATGAACTGAACTTTGCAAATTTTGCTTCCCTTTTATCTCCAAAACTGGCAGAGATAGGTCCATAGTTACTATTGAACTTGAATAGGAAGTCATATACTGGCAATCTAAATGTGACCTTAAAATTGACCTTTGACCTACTTTTCACCATGAACTGAACTTTGCAAATTTTGCTTCCCTTTTATCTCCAAAACTGGCAGAGATAGGTCCATAGTTACTATTGAACTTGAATAGGAAGTCATATACTGGCAATCTAAATGTGACCTTAAAATTGACCTTTGACCTACTTTTCACCATGAACTGAACTTTGCAAATTTTGCTTCCCTTTTATCTCCAAAACTGGCAGAGATAGGTCCATAGTTACTATTGAACTTGAATAGGAAGTCATATACTGGCAATCTAAATGTGACCTTAAAATTGACCTTTGACCTACTTTTCACCATGAACTGAACTTTGCAAATTTTGCTTCCCTTTTATCTCCAAAACTGGCAGAGATAGGTCCATAGTTACTATTGAACTTGAATAGGAAGTCATATACTGGCAATCTAAATGTGACCTTAAAATTGACCTTTGACCTACTTTTCACCATGAACTGAACTTTGCAAATTTTGCTTCCCTTTTATCTCCAAAACTGGCAGAGATAGGTCCATAGTTACTATTGAACTTGAATAGGAAGTCATATACTGGCAATCTAAATGTGACCTTAAAATTGACCTTTGACCTACTTTTCACCATGAACTGAACTTTGCAAATTTTGCTTCCCTTTTATCTCCAAAACTGGCAGAGATAGGTCCATAGTTACTATTGAACTTGAATAGGAAGTCATATACTGGCAATCTAAATGTGACCTTAAAATTGACCTTTGACCTACTTTTCACCATGAACTGAACTTTGCAAATTTTGCTTCCCTTTTATCTCCAAAACTGGCAGAGATAGGTCCATAGTTACTATTGAACTTGAATAGGAAGTCATATACTGGCAATCTAAATGTGACCTTAAAATTGACCTTTGACCTACTTTTCACCATGAACTGAACTTTGCAAATTTTGCTTCCCTTTTATCTCCAAAACTGGCAGAGATAGGTCCATAGTTACTATTGAACTTGAATAGGAAGTCATATACTGGCAATCTAAATGTGACCTTAAAATTGACCTTTGACCTACTTTTCACCATGAACTGAACTTTGCATATTTTGCTTCTCCTTTATCTCCAAAACTGGCAGAGATAGGTCCATAGGTCCATAGTTACTATTGAACGTGAATAGGAAGTCATATACTGGCAATCTAAGTGTGACCTTGAAATTGACCTTTGACCTACTTATTATCATGAACTGAACTCTGCTCATTTCTTTTTCTTTTAACTCCAAACCTGGCAGAGATAGGTCCATAGTTACTATTGAAGTTGAATAGGAAGTCATATACTGGCAATTTACTGTGACCTTGGAATTGACCTTTGACCTACCTTACAATGAACTTAACTTTGATTGTACCATTTTTAGTTATATATATATTTTTTGCATATTTTGAAAATTCTTGTTGATTGCATTTTTACAGCTTGGCAAGCACAAGACTGGTGGCTGTGTTCCTTATTTTGTATATGTGGGGGTCTATACGAATGCGCTTGCTCCAGCTGGTGGTACAATATTCGGAGGCGGTATCGCCTCTCTGATCCTCTAGTTTGGTTCCCTTTCTGTGATGAAGCAGTAGGCTTGACATAACAAGATAGCCCTATGTGTGGTTGGAGTCATTGGCTTTAAATCTAGAAATTATGATCCTGTTTTCCTACACTCCAGAGGCACTGGGCACAACATCATGGACCAAATACTACTGTATGTATCAGAAGAACAACAAAATACTGACCATGATCCCCTTCAACCCTGTGCAGAATGCCAAATTAGTAAGTATTTACACATAATGGTTTGAAGTGTGTACCTGTTATATGCGACACATTAAATTTTGTGGACTATTCATTGTTTCAAAATGCCAGAAGCTGAAGGTTTTGGAAATTCTAGTTCATTGTGAGATTTTTTTTTTTTTTTGATTTTTCAGTTTGACTAATATGCTAAAATTATTTAAGCTGTTTGTGTTGGAGTTGATAATAGTTACAGAAACATAAAGGATTTCAGAATTTTTCTGTTTAATCACTTTTACTGTTTTATTTTGTGGAAAACTTAAGCTGTTTAATCAACCACAATTTTCTGTTTTCTTCAGCCAAGCAGTACAGAAACCATGGTTTTAACCTCCTGTGTCAGGAGAGCAACAGATTCCATAGACAAAAGATTCTGTTTTGACATTACTGCACAAGACAGGTAGGTTGCCTTTTCAAGTCCTGTCTTATCCCCTCTCCTTTTGTTTGATTGACAGAAAGACATGGATTATAAAATTGTTGTGCTTGACTTAAATTGAAAAAAAAGCTATGCCTTGCACTATTGTCAAATGTATTTTTTGAAAATACCTCTATACTAAAAATAGGTAAATGCAAACTTCCAAAGCTGTATTTAGGGAGGTGGGTTGCAATATTAGTACCTGCCAGCAGACAATCTATTAAATTTCAAACTTAAAATTCAATCATTTATGTTAAACCATTGTAGACAAGGGACATACACCTTACAAGCTCTATCAGAAGAAGATAGAAGTCTGTGGCTGGATGCCATGGACGGGAGAGAACCTGTAAGTACAGATTATAAACAGAATATGCTTGGTATCCTGTTGAATCTTATGAAGCTGAATAAAAAAAAATAGCATCAATTTGTTTTATTTTATTTTAGTATTTGTTTTATTTAATAACACATATCCTCTTTTATTTCAGATATATTTAATGCCAAAACAGAAAGTAGAAGAGAGTAAGTGATATTTTATGTCAGTTTATTATCATTATGGTGTCAATGATTTTAACAGGGCTAAAACTAAAAAGCAAATTGCGGAGTGTATTTTTAAGGGATAAGAAAGATGCAAACAATTTATTTGAACAAAAACAGAGGGGCTCTTTTCTAAGGAATGCATTCAAGGTATCCTCTACAATCTTACACTGTTCTGTTTCAGGTTCATTAGATGATACTGGTTTCCTATTTATTCAAAGATGTATAGATGCTATAGAAGCAAGAGGTAGGCTAAATGACACACCTATGTTAAAGCATCCTATAAATCTACTAACTGACACACCTATTTTAAAGCATCCTATAATTCTACATACTTACTAATTTAATCAATTATAGTTACCTGATTGAATATGTTTTTTCCCAAAATTCTTGGACATGCTTTAAAATATTAAAATATCATCATTCTGTGTTCATATATTTTTGTGTTATGTTTGTAATCATCTGATATAAGATTATATTTTCTTCTCTTATCAGAACTATAATGAATATAACAGTATTGAAATTATAAAGAGTGTTTTATAGTAAACCTGATTTCCACTTCAGGTCTTGAGGACCAAGGACTGTACAGAGTTGTAGGAGTCAATTCTAAGGTTACTAAACTTGCACAAATGGGCTTAGGTAAGCAAAGTTTCACAAAACTTTGTATTTTTATTTATTGCAAAAATTAGATTTCTTCATATTGTTTTTTTGTTTTCATGCAAAATATAAAGTAACAACTAGTTCTTTAACATTTTTAATGATACTTAAACTAGACACATGAATATTCCTGTTATTCTGGCTTAACAGATAGGCGGAAACTGGACAAGTTAAACTTAGATGATGAAGAAATTAAGACCATTACCAGTGCACTCAAGAATTACTTCAGGTAAGGGAAATATCTGGATCTGATTAATGTAAAAAAAGGCTGAAAGAAATCTTGAATGTGTACTTACCTTTTACTTTAGGAAATGTATGGAAAGAAAAGAATGAAAGAATGTCCCTTAACGATTTGGTGAAAATCTTAATTTTAGTCTTTGTCACTCAGAGTCTTTATTATTCAGTTAATGTGCCTTTCTGTCATAATTACATTTATCGGCATTTGACAAGAACCTTCTCCTTAATTAACCCATTGCTTAATTTATTTATTTATTTGCTTTCAGGTCCCTCCCAGAGCCTATAATGACATTTAAACAGCACACACAGCTCCTTGCTGCTGCCAGTATGTTCCACAGATTTGTAATCTAATCTAATAACTTTAGTTTGAACAGTTTTTGCTACAATCTTTTAAGCCTTGTTTTAGTAGCCTGTCTTTTATTTACTGGCGTTTGGCATTGTTACCATGCATTCTGTTAGAATATAAGCAATTTTGACAAGTTTTGATTTTGAATTGCAGTGTTCTAAACTATAATATTATGATATTTCATGTTCTTTAGATACCACTCTTTTTCTAACAGAGTCCGTGAGTTTTTAAGGAAAATCCTGGATAGGAAACCTTTAAAATTCTAAAGCTGAAATTTTGTACCTTTCAGAACTGGAGCAGAAGAAGGATCGTGTGAGAGAAATCCACAAACTAGTCCACCAACTCCCAGAGGCCAACTTTAAATTTTTACGGGTTCTTATCAAGCATCTCAGAATGTAAGATAATCATTTATAAGTAATGAAGACATTATTGTACCACCAGCTTAGGCACTGGCGGTACACATGGTTTTAGTCCCGACCCGTATGTTCCGCCGGCTCCTGCGGCTCCGCCGGCTCCTGCAGCTCCGCCGGCTCCTGCGGCTCTGCCGCCAAGTCACCGTTACCGCTTCTCCTCCTAGACGGTAAGGGCCTCCATACCCATCTCTTGGATTTAGGTTCCCTATAATCTCAACTCGTTCCACGTAAAATTTGGGCTTTGTCGGTATTGGGGTCTAGGTGTGGCACTCATTGCAATGCACCCTTGTCCAAAAATGGCAAAATTAAATGCTAATTATCTCCCCTACGGAAGGAATTATGGGAAAAATTTCTACAGACAGCTTTCCAAAAGTCATATGTATAG
>NW_019773892.1:415160-425163 GCF_001039355.2 Lingula anatina | reverse complement strand
ATAGGCCCATAGTTACTATTGAAGTTGAATAGGAAGTCATATACTGGCAATTAACTGTGACCTTGGAATTGACCTTTGACCTACCTTACGATGAACTTAACTTTGATTGTACCATTTTTAGTTATATACATATTTTTTGCATATTTTGAAAATTCTTATTGATTGCATTTTTACAGCTTGTCAAGCACAAGACTGGTGGCTGTGTTCCTTATTTTGTGTATGTGGGGGTCTATACGAATGCGCTTGCTCCAGCTGGTGGTACAATATTCGGAGGCGGTATCGCCTCTCTGATCCTCTAGTTATGTCTTGTGTGTGAAGATTCCCATGATACTTTTTTGTAGACATTTATTTTATAGTGTATATTTGGACTTAAACAAAATAATTGTAGATCATAGTTTTCTCTTTGTTTTCTTTTCTTTTTACAATGTTTGGATATCCATCCGCACATTAAACAGTAAAATGTTTGTGAAAAAATAGGTTGTTCTGTTATACATTTTAAAGAAATGAATGTAAAAAAACTGGTTGCCTAATATTACTTTTCCCTTTTAAGTCACAGAAACTTCTCTATTATTTTCTATCTGTTATAGGGTGTCTCAGAACAAATATAACAATTCAGGTCACAGAAACTTCTCAACTGCTTTTTGCATCTGACAGGGTGTCTCAGAATACATATAACATTTCAAGCCACAGAAACCTACTGCTCACTCCTCTTACAGGGTGTGTCAGAATACATATAACATTTCAAGCCACAAAAACCTACTGCTCACTTCTCTTACAGGGTGTCTCAGAATACATATAACATTTCAAGCCACAGAAACCTACTGCTCACTTCTCTTACAGGGTGTCTCAGAATACATATAACATTTCAAGCCACAGAAACCTACTGCTCATTTCTCTTACAGGGTGTCTCAGAAGCATGCAGTGAACCTGATGACAGTGTCCAATGTTGGGGTGTGCTTTGGGCCCACACTGATGAGGCCGGAGGAGGAGACAGTGGCAGCTATCATGGATATCAAGTTCTGTAACATTGTGGTAGAAATTCTTATTGAGAACTATGACTTGGTAAGTCGAGATAGGATTATTGTTTACACTATAAGAACATGGAGTTTAGATCTTTGATGTTGTATAAAGTTAAAATTGGTATGGTTTTGAGAGAAAAGAACAGAGTGGTCTAGCTACACAGCAACCATTGAATCTTAGAAATGAGCTTTCAGGTGGATGATTTTTGTTTTGTAAATATTTTACCTTAAATATTTATTATTTACATTCTATATACATACTTTAGCTATGATTTATCATATTATGTTGTATTACATTTCAACAGCCTTTTTTATTGTACAATCTAACTGTTCTTAGCTACAAGAAATGATAGAGACATTAATAATGATAATGATTCTTCTTCTTCTTATTATTATTATTATTATTTTCCTCCTGCAGATATTTGGAGGTTCACCAGACCAGGCAGAGAACGGACCAGCCAGCCAGGTTCCAGAGAGTCCTAGAAGGTCTCTCCCAGTGCCTGAGCATGTCCAGTCACCCACTAGCTTGGCGCCAGGTAGGGGACATCAAGGTTTATTATACTATCTTGTGTATTTTAAAACTGTCCTCTTTAGGCTGGTTTAAAATTTAAATGATTCGGGGTCTAAATGCTTGTGGGATAACCAAATTACGTTACAAGGCCCAGAAGGGTATATTTGAAGTCCTGCCCATAGAAACACAGGCTGCACCTTATATTTCTTTTTTCAAGTTTGAAAACTTTCCAACTTGGCCAATGGTCAAAACAGAGGATGTTTTATGAAGGTGTACCTTTGTAGTCATTTTCAGAAAGTATTTTGTTTAATGAATCATGAGGAAGAGTTTTAGCTGTTGTACTTTGAAATAATTATATAATATAAAGAATCTCTATCTAAGAAGTTTTGCAGTACAAATCACAGCAATCAGTTTCAGTGCAGCATGGCTTTTGCTTAAACAACTACAGTGTCATGTGTACAGACCGTGTGCTTAATTTTAAGGCAGTTCACTAACAGTTAACCTGGTTTGGCATGTTGGAAATTTTGGCACTCTTTCCTAGTGTAAATGTTTGAACAAACCTGTTTGAGAATTTCAAGATTATTTCCCCTTTTCTCAAAAAAGCCCACTTCAGCTAATATTTTGCGGTTTGAAAATCCTCTTTGAGCTATACCCTTTCTCTCATTTTCACCAAGAAAAATAATGAATATCTTAAGTAAATGAGTGAAAAAAAATCCCAAATTCCCCAATGACATATGAAAGTTGGAAACATGTAGCAAAGTTAAGTGAAGCCATTCATAGTACAGTTGTTATATTTAAAGGTGGGTATGATACACACAATGCTTCCATTAACCAGCTTTATGTTTAGCTGCAGTTCGTTTTCCCCTTTCCCCACCAGGTGGCCCCACATCTCCAGGGAGAAACTACGCAAACTTGGATAACAATGTGAACAACAATTCTTCTGGCTACAAAGGTCTTGACGCGGGGCAGACATATGCTCAATACAGGAGCCGGCTGCGGCCGGTCGCCATTTATAATCCTGGAACTCCTGGTAGGTGGCACTAAGTATAGCAGATCAAGCCTGTTTTTCGTGTATTGTTCGATATGCTTAACGTACTGTAAGTGTATTAAAGGTGACATTCCTCTGCATTACTGGTCTTTGTAGCTCTCTGGGAAAATGAAAACTGGGGTCTGTTTCACTCAAAAGTCCGAAGTCACTTCTTGGTCTAAAACCATACACTGGTACTAAGACTTAACTGTCTAAGTTGCATTTCTCAGAGAATCTTAAAGGCAGCTTATTAAGTGAGTTATTCAGTCTGTAAAAATTGATTGACTTTTCAAAGGTATTAACTTTTAGTGATGACTTTAGCTCATTTAGGAATGTCAAATACTTTTCCTGTGTTTCAATCACTCTTTTGCACCCTTATATTATTGACCAGAAGGGCAAGTTCGAATTTTGAATAAATAATTATTTAAGCAGTCTAAGCTTAACCCAAGAACAGTGAACATTTTGTGAAAAGGGCCTCAGGTAGAGATTCTTACATAGAACTGGGCATTGAGGGTGATATTTCCTTTATGTATGGAAGGCATTAAGTTCTTACAAATAGCACAATCATTGGAATGGTAAAACAGTTCAGAGGTTGTATTTATTGTGTTGTATTGTTTTTGTATCTATAAATTGAAGCATTTGGTTATCATCTTGTCACTGCATCTGTTGCAATATTCTTTCCTTAGTGAAAAATGCATTCATTTGGTTATAAAATCTTAGCAAAGCAACCCATTGTCAACAAATAGGTGATAATTTAGAACAAATTACATGTCATGTGGTTTTTCATCACCCATAGCCAACATAAATTGTCTTTTAAATTAAGAAGATATTTTCTAATGTTCATGTGAGCCTAGAAAATTTGTATATTGCACCATTTTTTGATGTGTTCTAAGTAGAGCCTTTTATTATTATTAAGCAGCGAGATGGAAAAGCCCAGGCAGCAGTAAGTATAAGGGCTATGGGAACATCAATCCTACAGGAGTCATGGACAGGGGTGTCCACATGGTCGTGAACACTGTATTTGATTTGGAAATACTCTGTATTTGATTTGGAAATACTCTGTTCTTGGGAGACCAGGATATGGGTTTGAGTACAAGTTAACTTCATAAAATATCTAGACTTAAAAATAATAGAATAATATCAATACTTTTGAGGGACTGACAAAAAGTTTGGCCATTTTATACAGTAACTTGAGACTACATACTATTTGGGATGTTGGCTTGAAGACAAATGAATATATCATGATGGACACCCCTGTGGATTCTAGTATACATGTCAGGTAGTAGATATATCTTATAAAAACAATTCTAGGCCAGCTTACTACATGTGCAGGGATATGGATTTGTCAAAAGAAATGGATAAGATTGAGTAATTAATATGATAATGTTGAGGTGTAAATATTTGAGAAAAAAATGACATTATTGTTGCTGTGGTAAGTTAAATAGATTGTATGATAATTGGTTGCAAGACAGGATTGAATTCAAGATTTATAATGTCCAGCTATATTAACTGACTTTTTTTTCTGCACTTTGATGACCTTAATTCTTGTACTAATTGTGAAGTTGTTACCAACCTTGATTTAATGAAGGTTGTTGCTTTTCTTTACATGTTATTAATATGTCAGTGTTGGTCAGTGTTGACATGTTTACATTTCTTGTGCTTCAAAAGGCAGCAGTTTGTTAAAGCATACATAACTGCAATGGTTGTTACCTCAGTTGAAAGCATTAACATAAATTTGGAATTTGTTCTAAAATTATTAATTTTCGATGATAATTAAACACATGCACACGCACACAAACAGAGAGAGAAGGGGGAGGGAAGCATCCACATACACTATTGCAAAATGATAGTAAAGGGTATTTTCAGCAAGTTGGCAGCATTAAAAAAGAAAACAAGAAATAAATTACATAGTTAAGGGCAAATTGTTTCTTAAAAAGCCTAGAAATGCTGGTTTAGAGTCTTTTGTGTGCTTTTCAGTTTCGCTTCAACTCAAAACCAATGAACATACTTTTAAAATATTTATCTTCACCTCTTTTGAAACCCTCTTTTGAAACTTCCTAGTCCTGCCAATGGTGGTTTCAAGTGTGTATTTTTCTCTACCCTTTAATCATGTTTAATCTTTATGCTATTATACCTGACAAAATATACACTAGTTCCACAGTAAGTATTTGGAAAAGGGTTTTCTGGGTTTCCAGCTGTTCATTTGTGGATGAAACCTATTTACTGGTAATAGGTAAAGACCTCTTGGCAATGCCCTGAGAAACTTGGATTGAATTTCTGCAGTTTTGATAACCGATCCATTTCCACATTTTGACTGTTCATCCTTGGTGTTGATATTTTATTCATTTTTTTTTTTACTACGTGTGCCATAAATTCAGCAGCTTTGTCTCACAAGACAGAAAGAATGAAGTGATGATTTTTAAAATGAAAGTTAATGAAAGAAACGATAATCTTTGTTTTTTAAAAGCATTTTTAGCATTGATTGGTGGAGCCATTGAATAACTGACTCAGAATTATGACCTTAGGTTCTTCCAACAACAACAGCAGCTTTAAATCAAAGTTACTACAATTTAAGTCTTTCATTTTTCACAAGACAACCTCATCAGGGTACAAGGCTTTAGGTGTTATAATAGCCCCTACCTGGGAGCACAGTTTTAGCTGTTGTTGCAAGAACCTATGATTACTACAAATATAACTTTGAGTGCATAACACACCTAAGAATTTTTTTTAGTTACGTTTTTTCTATATATTCATGCAATGTCACTCCTTTCAGCTGATGTGTACAGCAGCACCAGTAGCAGTTCAGAATCCCTGAGTTCCAAGTCGTCCAGCAACAACCAATCCAGTCCTTCCATCAACGCTCTGTCTCAGTCTTCACCCCAGCTGGACGTGAGTCGCCGCCCCCACACCCAGCCCCCAATGTATGCTAACACTGCTGCTCTGGCAGACCAAGGTAACTTGTGGCATTGTTTTAGGTGTGATAAGGATTGTGTTAGGTGTGACATTGAAAATGTGTTGGATGTGACATTAGAAATGTGTTAGTTGTGACAGCAAGTGGAAATGATAAGTTCATCGGGTTTATTGACAAATGTGTAAGGTGACAGTGGTGAATGTATTTAATTAGCTATACAAGATGGGTTCGGTGCATTGGTGAATGTGGCAGATAAAATGGTGATGAATGTGCTAGTGGTTCTAGATAAATGTGTTAAAAACCTTGGAGAATGTGTTAGATGTGACAGTGGTAAATTAGCAAATGTGTTAATTCTAGGTAAATGTGTTAGAAACCTTGGTGAATGTGTTAGATGTGGCAGTGTTAAATGTGTTAGTTGTTCTAGATAAATGTGTTAGATACCTTGGTGAGTGGCTGGCTGTGATCATGATATTGGTGCTAGTTTCCCTAGAAGAAATGAGCTACATTGGTGAGTAAGATGATACTGGGTGTGTCAAATACGACTAAAGTGTGCCAGGTGTGATGATAGATGTTACAGTGTAAGTGTGATGGGTGACTGCCTCACCAGTGCAAGCAAGGTAAAATAACACTCTGTTTGTTGTGATTTTTGTTATGCCAAATATATATAATGTTCTGTCCACATTTAGACACAAGGTAAGCTGGAGTGTTTCATCACCATGTTCCAATAGTGAGAATAATGAAATAGCACTTAAATATCCTCTGCATGTAATATTTAAGCAGAGAAATGTCAATTCACTTCTTTTCTACGTTTTCATCCTTTGTCAAAAATAACAAAATTCCCTTCATTAGCCCACTTTAATTTTCTTTGATCTTCTGTGAATGTTTTTGATATTATATTTTGATTTTAAAGTTATTTAAAAAGCTTTTGTATAAATCAAGATATGAAGTCCCAATAGGTGCTTTTCTTGGCACATTATTTTATGTTCATTTATTAATTACATAAAAAAATCTGCTGTTGCTACTAGTCTGTTGATATTTCTTCCCAAAAACCACTTGAGATCAGAGATCAAAAAGCATTCCCCATTTTCTTCCTATTAACCACAGTATTTGTTAAAAGGCTACCTGTCTTTAAACCCTTGGTTTTGATTTTCATGTTGTGTGATTATATTTTCTGTCTCTGTGGAATGGAATCTTATCTAACCTAATTGTGTTTTCTGTTCAGGTAGATTTTGATGCTTTCAAAATTATCTGGACATATTTTAATTTTTTATTCTCTTTTCAAAAAATTTTTTTTATTTTTTCTATATTATGTTTTTAGCGTATCTTTTTTATAATAGAGGAAATGTTTTTGCACCAAAATGCTTGTAAAGATGTTTAGTGAATTGAATAGATGAAATACTTGTAATTCATTGTCTTGAGCTTTCTGGTGTACAAAAAGATAAAATAAAAGACAAATGGGCCTTACTAAGTATTAAAAAAAAAAGCATTGTAGCTTTTAAAATTTATGTATCTAAAATTATTGGGATGCTTGAAAATAAAACCATATCCTAATAAATGCTACAAAAACTTAAAGGTATATAAAGGAAGAAAACTTGTTCAATATTAGTCAGTTATGAACAATGTTTTCAGATGTTGGTTTTATTGTAATGTTTACTAGAGTAGTATCTCTCAAGTTCTGCTTCTAGTAGTAATGGAGGTTTCATATCTTGAAGTGGCTATTTAATAACGGACCCTTCATTTCTAGTAGTCTAGATATAGTTAGTAGACGGAAACCATATTGAAACTTAAACAAATAGATACTGCTGCCTTCTGTTAGGAGTTATGAATTATTAACAAGGGTGTAAAAGGATATGATTAAAATTCTTTATCTAATGGTGTTCATTTATAGTATTATTATCTGTTTGATCATGTATACTTTTCATGGTAGCATTTATTGTCTGGAATTATTTGTAAGTGTTATTTGTCTAAGTGTGGAACTTCTTCTGTTTTGTCCAGTAAGTTTCCTCATTTCCTGCCATCTTGTTTGACCAGTTGTAGCATGCTGACCAGTATGTCTTGTGCAAATTTATGATGTCCCACATCAAAACGAAGAAAAAAAATTGTTATTTTATAAGTTGTTTATTTATTTATTTGTTTGTTTATTTTATTCATTTATTTGCTTATTTAAATTTAAATTGACTTGCCTATTATGTTTATAATTTATTTACTTTTGGTAAACAATTTTGAAGAAACATTCAATTATTTCCTAAATAGTAGCTTACTGTTATATGATATATTTATCTTCTGGTTTTCTGTTAGTAGTTTATTATAACATTCTATTTAAGCTAAATGTACTAACACGTCTCTTGAATAATGTTGAAAAATGTCATGAAACCAGAATGTCTCATGCTGTTTCTTCTTTGACCTGCATCTGTCAGCAAGATGATTATGAAACTAATTTTACAAAATAGGCTCTACTACAACTTTA
This sequence comes from Lingula anatina, assembly GCF_001039355.2. Next base: position 417,228 of record NW_019773892.1, on the reverse strand, counting down.
TTTCTGTTTTGGTAGTTAATTTTAAAATTGAATTTGAAAAGCTCATATAAGTTATGTGTTTACGTATTTGCATTAATTTGACAAGTTTGAGCCTCGTAAAAAAATTTGCATTAACTGTCATTTTCTCCAAATACATAACTTCCATGCACTACTTGAAGAAAACTGAACACTTGAAGAAAGTGAAAGCAAAACGTAACCTGCAGCACTGCTCCATAATTTACAAGTTCATATTAAATGATTTAACACCTAGAAGTTCACTGCTTATTAATTTGATTGTCAGTTTTCGTCATCATTGAGTTGTATTTATTGTTACTTTGGCACACCTATATTAACTAGTGTGTTTTCTGCATGCTTCTTCCATGCTAGGAGGCCTTCTGAGTCCAAAAGACATAATGAGGCTGGATCAGCCGCCCCAGTTGAGGCGGGAAGATGGTTACCATAACAACAGTTACCATAACAACGAGGCCCGGCCTAAAAGTGCCACTTTTGATCTCTTCCTATCGCACACTACCTTGCTTTGTTAGTATCATTGTTTGTTTTGATTTGCTTTGCTTTAAGTCTTAAGTCATCTTTTAACTTTTTTTACTTTAAAATTTTTACATATTACGAAGTTTCTACTAGATAATTTTATTGTAATTTAAAATGTGTTCTAATTTATTTCCTTATAAGATATTAGCAATGAAATATTTGAATGAGGTTATAATTATTTTGAGTCAAATTGGAGAATTTGATGTGTAGGGATCAGGTATTTGAAGTAGTTAAGTAGTTAGAACTGGGGGGTTATTTTAGCATTGTAGTATTAACTTATTATAAAAATTTATTAAAGCATGAAAGTAGCTGCTTGATGTTCTTTAATATATCGTATGCCATGATTTATAGGAACAATTATTCCAATAGCCTAGGGCATTTGGGCTGATAAAATTAATAATTTAGATTTGTATATAATGTTACTGTAGAAGCAGCATGCGGACAAAAAAAGGCTGGTTCTTGTTTGGTTTTAGTGCATATGTTTACTCTGTGGCTTTTATTTAATCATTATTTGCCAATATTAACTGCCCTAAAGACATAAAAACAAAAATGCTATTTGAAGGGAATGATTGAGAAAGAAACAACATTCTGCAAAATGTATAGATTAAAATATTATCATAAGCTTCATAGACAGTGACATTGATATGCACTTGCCAGATTTGCAAAAATACCAGATAATTACTAAGAACGAAATTACTGCAAAGAAAGTATTTCTTGTGTGGAACTATATCTGCAGCTTCTCAAGTTAATGCTAAAATAAGATGACAGTCAGTGCAAAAAGAAACATAATGCATCATAAATTAAGAAGTTAGCATTAGACTGGTAAAGCATATATCTTTACCCATTGTTTATACTGACTACATATGCTTGCATTGGCAGCAATAGGGATGGATCTTGCTTTTACGTTGCTTTCATTGTCGCCTATGCTTTTCATCTATTTTTCTCTTTCAAACTGCCTTATATAGGATCAGCATTTTCCCCATCAAAGAATTCCTACACGATTTAGATGATTTTCATTGTACCACCAGCGTAGGCGCTGGCGGTACCCATGGTTTTAGTCCCGACCCGTATGTTCCGCCGGCTCCGCCGGCTCCTGCGGCTCCTGCGGCTCCGCCGGCTCCGCCGCCAAGTCACTGTTACCGCTTCTCCTCCTAGACGGTAAGGGCCCCTGTACCCATCTCTTGGATTTAGGTCACCTATAATCTCAACTCGTTCCACGTAAAATTTGGGCTTTGTCGGTATTGGGGTCTAGGTGTGGCACTCATTGCAATGCACCCTTGTCTAAAAATGGCAAAATTAAATGCTAATTATCTACCCTACGGAAGGAGTTATGGGAAAAATTTCTACAGACAGCTTTCCAAAAGTCATATGTGTAGATTTCAAATATGCCCTTGGATTTGACCTTTGACCTTTATTTCAAGGTCAAACGGGCCAAAATTTTCAAAAAAATGAAATTTTTTACGAAAAAAATTTTTTTTGCCCTGTTATTCAGACACCACACAGACTTAACCAATAATATTATTGGAAAGTGTTACCCTTC
>NW_019773892.1:365008-409615 GCF_001039355.2 Lingula anatina | reverse complement strand
TAAATATGGCGGACGTACATGAAAGGAAAACCGCCTAATCTTTTAATAGTCTCCCCGCCTCTCACACGCCTCCCCATGTGTCGTCCCAATGGAGCCGAGATTTAATGACTGTACCCCCGCAGGGATGATGCGAGGAGAGGCATGTGAGAGGCAGAGAGACTTTTAAAAGATTAGGCGGTTTTCTATCATGTACGTCCACTGTATTTAGTTCGTGACTTTCTAGATCCATGGCTCAACTCGATGTGAATGCGGTCTTAGATGTTTGTACATTGCTGTGGCATAGGTACTACTGCACGAAAGAACTATAGCCCAAAACAATTGGTCTTAAATTTTTAAACCAAAATTTTATTCTACTTTGAATTGAGAAATATCAGTAGTCGTCTAATTAAATGACTTACTGTGACTCTTTTATTGCGAAAGACATTGCTCACGTTTTAGACAAAGGTGGACTATTATCATGAAACTAGATCAAACTCGGATACACCTTTTTGTCTTAAGTTTAAGACCAATTTCCCAGCTAAAGTTATTTTGTGGAGCTGTCCCAGGGGTGTTTGTTGGAAGGGAGGTGAAATATTTTTCCAGCCTTTACCCTTCCCTCCCCAGCAGAGCCCTGGATCCATCATCACAATAACAGGCCATTGAAGTGTGCTTTTAACTGCTTTACAAATGCTTTGTCAGTTTTATATGGTTGTAACAGCAATATTTTCTGTGATCTGCCATATCCCTAAATCTTAGGCAGTTGCCTGGTAGTAATAATTGAAGATCGCCCTTGTTATTCAGCTTTAGGAAATGGAGTAATTCGTTCAAGCGGCGCCGGTATGTTATCAAAGAGGGCTTTTCTTTCGTTGTGCCATAGCATTCACTGTGATTGGCATGTGCACCTTGTCGTTTTGAGGTGTGACTCGTTCCCAACAGCCTCACAAAGTTGTTTTCAATGATAAAGCTGTTACATGTGCACTTGCAAGGTTGCTGGTTTTCTTGCTGTATGCAGCCAACATGTTTTGCTACAATATTGCAAATTTTACTTCATTTTTTGGACTGTGTTCATTTGTTCTTATATCAATTCACATCTTTTTACTGTGAAAAACAATTTTGCAGAAAAGACAGTAAAATTGTTTTGGGTAGCAAAATTTGTTGGCATCTTAATGTTGATTTCTGGGTTTCCAAGGAATTACTTTGCTTTATGTGTGTGATACTAGAAATTTAACACAGGTCAGTTATTTCATTGTAGCTGTAAAAATAGTAATAAAGCTAGTTTTCATAACGGAAAATTCTTTTTAATTGTGGTCAGTGTTTAACAGCCTCTACACTGATGACATGTACAAAACCATTTGTGATAAATTGACATAAAAATTTGTTTAGGTCTAGTTCTATTATGGACTTGTATGATGTTTTAATCTTAAAGAATGGCCTTATTGGAGATGTCTTTTGATTCTATTATCACTTTGAAAAAAGTATTGAAATTAAAAAAATTATAAATGAGGTAATTTTATTCAAAATAATGTGTCATGAGTAGACAAATTAAATTTAGGGAGCACACTCATGGCTTGTATTACATAATATATTCATAATGTGAATGACATTGTACAGTTATTTGGCCTTAACAGATGATGCATTGGAAAAACTGAGGGGCATCTCTTTTTGTGGCACACTTAAAGCTTATCTTGGCTGCTGCCACCTGGACTCTGTAGGGCTTTTCTTGATAAAAAGACCTCTTGTGGCATGGTTACTAACTCTCCACTTTGAGTAGTATTGTTCAGTGTGTGTTTTAAATTTCCTGACTTACACCAATCGCTTTTGCCCACATCTTTCCACACACAGTTTTGGTGAAGGTTTATGCCTCATACACTCTTATAGTTGGACATTTTTGTTAAAGTCCAAGAAGGGTGTATTAATGTAGTACTTGTACTAAAGCCATGTTTAAAGATAAAAAATATTGATGCTAAATAGATGGTTAATGTTAAGAAGTGCCTTGGTAATATAGGTGTATCCTTATGTCACTGTTGCTTTCACTGTACCTCTTTTGCAGTGTTTTACTTTGTTAATTTTGTTAAGTATACTTTAGACCTTAAGCATCAAGCATCACATCAAATTTATTGAATGTAAATTATTCATCCTTTAAAGCATATCAAGTTAGTTTTCTGAATCAAAAGGAAAGTTCTCACAAGTGTATATATTTCTCTCTTCGTGTTGTTTTGATAATATTTATTTATTTATTTATTTATTTTAATTTATTTGCTGAAATATTAATCAGTTCACTGACTTCATATTTTTCAGGAGCTCCTCTACTGGGAACATCCCTACGACTCCCCCCACACCTACGGTCACAGTGCCCAGCAGAAGGTACATTGTCTGGGGTAGCGCTAACACTCGTCAATTTAGCCAAATGCTAAGATTGACTTAAATTGGCTAAAGAAAAAGGGCTTGATTTGACATGTTTAAGCCAAATTATAACCATTTTGGTAACAAATTTACAAAAATGTGGTGATTTGGCTAAGCGAAAAAAATTGCTAGCGCTACCCCAGATTGTTGTAAACCTCTCAGAGATTATTGATAGTCTTTATTAGTAATTGCACAAAATGTACACAGGCAAAGACTCAACTATTTACATGATTTCTGTAAAGAACAAATGCAAGTACAGACATATATTAAGAGAGAGGAGCAGATATGTTTATGTTAACATTTGCAACGTGATAGTACATATCGTACAGAAGAAAAGAGATATTAGATATTTCATCTTAATATGTTTTGGCCAATGTAGAAGTGGGGCAACATGTTGTGGCTCCCTTAATTTCACACACACACACACACACACACACACACACACACGCATGCACGCACACACTTGCAGACAGGTCTGCTTTTTATTCACATTTTCATGTTTTTCTTGTTTCAGAAGGGTAAGGACACTGTATTCCTGTGAAGCCGAGAATGACACAGAGTTATCTTTTGAACCAAACCAGATCATAAATAATGGTGAGTAAGCAGCTTTGTTCACACAAAGTCTGTTTAAGGTCTTTTTGTGATTTGTTTCCTTATGCAAGATCCAAAGAAAATAACACACAGAAGTAGTTCTTTTCATGCAAGCTATGAAAGAATTTAGTTGTGCTTAATTCTTTTGGCAAAGTCCCTGACAAAAGTACCATCACCTTGTTTTCTTTTTGTCATGTACCTTTTAAGGTTTTTTGCCAGTATTGAGATTCTTATTGTCAGCAAGTAAAAATGTTGCACCTGATAATTCTGAGCTGCTATTTTTATATTTTGTGAAAAAATAATAACTTGTTATTAATAAAGTAATAGCTTATTTTGTTCAAAGTGCTTACTAACTTGAGTCAGTAGAATTTTTGCGACTTTACTTCACATACATCATTTTGTCTGATGTGGCAACATATGAATACGCGTTTAACTTTTTCTTCCATTCAGTGCGTCAGTCAAAAGAGCCAGGGTGGCTAGAGGGCACTCTAAATGGCAAGACAGGCCTGGTCCCATCCAACTATGTAGAATTCTTAAACTGACAAAAGGCAGCTGTGATGGAAGACTGTGTCAATGCATGAATCACCTTCAGGACAGAAAAGTCAACACTCTGGTTTTAAAAAAGGAAAAAAGTTTGTCTCCTTTTGAAAATTACTCTACGTTGAAGGATGTTTTGAAGCTTATTTATATATTTTGTCATGTAAAAAACATATACTTAAAGTACAAGGGGTGGATTCCATGACATAATTTCTTATGAGGAATGTTACCATGGTTACACTAGTCAAGACAAACTCAGAAGAGCCAGCATAAAGTATCTTAGGTGGAGGATTTTCACCTGTCAGTGTAATGCCATGTTAAAAACTTACAGTGATTCAAAGTACAATTGACTGCAAAATTACATGTTGAATGTGGGGATTTTTTTTTAATTATGTCAGAGTTGAATAATCTGATAATTTCAAAGGAGGCTTAATTTAACTCTCAAGATGTGCTCTTCAAGATGTAGCTTGTATAACTGCTTAAATTAAGAGATAATGTAATGTGAAATTCTCTACACAGATTCATGACCAAGGAAGGTTGTAAACTTTGCAACTAGAAGGATTATAATAGGCTTGGTAAGACAAAGGTCATATCCATGGTAACAAAATGGTCATATCCATGGTTACAGACGTGGAAATACATGTTGCTATGGCAACAAGATTTGTGTTTGGCCCAACACTGGGATGATATTCTCAAAGGGTCCTTAATATAAAATTGTAACCCAATCTGTTGGTGTTTCTCTGAGTACTGCTGGTCAAGAATCTTGCTCAGATGACCCCGTCCCACTAGATGATGATGATGATGATAACCTATTGGTGATTATAATTCTGTATGTTAAATGTCCATGCCGTAGAAATATTTGTATAATAACTAGATCATGTGTGGAAGATAGGATATATAAATTGCAAAGAATCAAGGTGTCTGTAATTTTTGGTGTGTATATTGTAAAATTACATGGATTCGTTTTTGTCAATATTTTACCATATAAAAAGCCAATCATTGGTCTGTTATATGTTTATATTATATAATGTAAATAGAATAGATATATTGTATCTTATTTAAAAGCTATGGTGATGATAATGCTATATGTTCTGGCAGTATATAGCTGATACCTTTTTTTAGGTGGATTTTAATGAAATGTAAAGATAACTTTTGGTAGGATATAGATGCTTACCTGTAGACTCTGATGCAGTTTTCCCCAATTGAATATTTTCTATTTTTCTGAAAACATGTATTTTGATATTCAGAGATAATCTAAAGTATAATTCAATACTGTTTTCAAATTCTATGCCAGGAAATTTATGAAAGATTATAAATGTTACAAAAAAAGTACTAATTAGAATGATTTGATGCAGTTTGGGTTTTTACTAAAATCGTGATGGGTTAGGTAGTATGGAATGTCCTAATGTTTCATTTGACTTATTTGTACAATAAGCCACTGTAGTGTCTCTTGGAAAGATCAGATGTAATTATGCTTTGTGATTTTTTTCACTATGTTTATAGAGCACAGTGGTTTTTGGGGTAGACCTGTATGTTACTGTTGCTATCCAATACGCTGTGCATGTTAGTTCTGGTTGCTGTAGTAGCCAAAACCAGTTCATAGCTACAAATGCATCTGTGTTGCACAGAAGGGAGAAAATATACAAGATTATGAACCTGTGGAATTTGGATTAAATCTGTTTGTATATAGATTATTTGTCATGGTGTCCAGCAATTTGCAAGAAATTTATGCATAGGAATTATCTTTTGATGGCATAATTTTACACATTTTTAAATTACTGTCACAACTTTATTAATATGCTTATTAAAGTTAAAATCCTTATAAACTTATTTCCTGAAAGGAGAGTACGTTATTTGTGAATTAAGGAATTTTACTCTAATACATTTAAATGTTATCCATAAGAGATACCTTGCAGCACAGTAACTGTTTCAGAAACCATCAGAAAAAAATTTTAAGAGAAATCTTTTCTGAATGAATATGTTGTTGGCATGATTTGATATCTAGTGGAAAATGTTCTGATCCTGAAAGTATATGTTCATGAAAGATTTCTTAGGAAAAAAAATTGTCCAGCTAAGGAAACATGGATGTTATGTAGATAACTGTCTATATCAATTGTAAACCTTGAACCAAGTTACCAAAGAGGTAATTTGTTCAGAACAAAAAATATTTGACATATAATTTGCTGTGTATATACTAAATGATAGAGGGATTTGGAAGGCTGATAGTGCAATAGAAGTACATATATTTAAAAAGAAACAGTAAGTGATAAAAGAACAAGAAGCAGTAGATACTAACCACATAACACAATCAGCAATTAGTACATAGTGATTGTAGAATAAATAATATAATCACCAGTAATTGTGTTTGGAGAGCAAAAAGTACAATTAGACCACAGTTTATTCAGGGATTAGATTTTTCCAACTATTGACGAATTTCCTACTTTATTGGAGTCAAAAATTTCATCATCCTAGATGGCCCCCTAGCCCCAATGTCATATTTTCACTAAATGGCAGTAGTCTCATCCCTGTTTATTTTTTTGCGAAGCAGTTGTAATCCTGGTTGCACACCTAACATATTCACTGGAGTGATTTATTTCAGCAGAAGAGACATTTTTCTGGTTGTAAAAAATACCTATAACTTTATCCAAAAGTTAAACTGTGGTTTTCAAGAAAATGTTCTCTGATCATTTTGAAATGTATGTCTTATGTTGATAAGATATCCATCTTCCTTACCATATAACATTACACATTGAACATTGAAAAAAAAAAAAACAAAGAACTTCTACATCACTGTAGACAACTTCAAAAGTGGTTCCAGCATATTTTTTAAGCGACTCTGAGCTCTCCATTAATTGGTATAATTCACACTGATGGTAGTAAATCGTGACAATTATAATCATACCAACAACTACAAATGACATCTTTAACTGTATGAATCAATCTTTGCTTTAAACCTTTATAATATTTTACACTTCCTGTAAAAGACGAGAAAATTGCTTACAAGGATTTTGCTATATATATATATATTTTTTGCAGGGTCATAATACGGAATAGTGTATCTGTATTAAAGAGAACCCCATACGAGATGTAGATAGTAAGTTAAATGCTTCTTGCTGGCATATGCTTGTATTAGGCTGTGGTCAGAATTGTTTTATCAAAATTTGTTTTCAGACTTATTCCAGAAAGTTAGTGTGCTATTTTACTGTCTGGTACAAGAAATAGGTGGGTGGGTTAAATTAGGACAATTTATTTATTCATTTGATAAATCACATGCCTTTATGCCTATGTTATATAGGCTTTATAGCACGCTATCTGATTTCAATTAAGTTGCTTACTTCCTGTAGTTAGTCCCAAAACCTTTATGTTAATACAAAGCTGAACATGTCCATGTATATATATATATATATATATAGTAAATACTGCCTGTGAAATTGGTGGGTATGTCTTATTAATTATTTAAGCAAGCTACATTAGCTTTGTTAAATTTGTTTGATTGAAAAATTGCATGACAGATTATTACTTACAAATTGACCAGTTTTGTAAAATTTAGACTAGTGTCTAATATGCATTGCATTAAATCGTGGTATGAAATTTTAATACTATTTGTGTACACTGTGTACGGTACATGTAGTAGATATGTTGATATATTTAGGGTGACACGGCTGACACCTTCCCTCGTGTATATAATTGATGTACAGATAGTTCAGATATTATGTGTATGTATAAAAAATTATGAAATAAATTACACTTTATGTGAAATGGAATTTGAAGTCTTTTGTTTCTGTATGGAACTTCAATATCTGTAAAAATTTATCAGTTAACCGCAGTTATGCATGAAATACCATAGACTACACTGTGTATGCCTGAAAATCTGAGATCGTGTGATAGAATAAAGTCGGGTAGGTATATAGTATTCAATGGTTTTCTAAAGAACGACCTTTCTAGAAAACACACTGCGAGATCGATATGGGAATATAGGTCGACATACAAGAATTTTAATTGTGACAAAATCGTCGCAAGTCAATTGTTCTGCTCGTTTGTAAGTTTGTTTGTTTTGTCCGTCGAGATGGACCACAATTTTATGTGTTTTTGTTCCATTCTTGTGTGTGTGTGTGGGGGGGGGGGGGGATGATTGACCCAGAATGAGCTAATTTGATTTTAGTGCAACGGGGGTTGGGCTTTCCCTGGGAGATGGTTGACATGTTATTTTTTTACATTGTAATATGCTATCTTCTCCTATACCATTAGAGTGAAGACATATCGGTTTTTAAACATACTTATAATCAGGATTTCACACGTTGTAATTCCTGGTATTTCATCCTAGACCATTTGATTGGGAAAGCTCTCTCTTTTGGTTCTGACAGACATATCACAAGGAATGGGCACTGGCACTTTGGAATTTAAGGCTCTATTCCCATAGATTTTAGATCGATCTATCCCCGCGGGGAGTCTCACTAGATTACTGTCAGATAATCCGGCTTAAATGTCCTCCCGCCTACTACAAGCTGTAAAGGGGGTAATTAACTTTCGTGTCCGCACGGCTGACAGCTATTTAGCGTGAACCCCCAGGGAGTTAGGTCGATCTAAAGTAGGTCGATCTAATCTATGGAAATGGGGTGTAAGAGTAACGAAAGGGGTGGTTCATTATTCTAAATTCTTTTCCTATTTTAATTTTTGCTTTCTCCTCAAAGACCATTAAATTTTGGTACTAATAGAATTGAATTCAGGGACATGCATGGACACTTGCAGGTTTCACTCCTGTTCAATGTTTTGCAAAGCATTTATAATGTTGGTTGCACACCTAACATACTCACTGGAGTGATTATATGGCAGACATTTTTTCTGGTCATGAATATACCCATATCTTATCCAAAAATATCAAGTCTTTCCGGTCTAGCAGGAATCTTTCGTAATTTTGTCCATGTAGGAGTCGAAGCCCGCTGGGCAATGTAGTCCACTTCCCCTTACTTTGTACAGGTGACATTCGTCACATTTAAAAAAAAAAAATGTTTATTCAAAGGGAATGGAGGCAAAGCGCTAAAAGCATTAAATGCTCTCCCTGTAGAACAAATTCGTCCCATATACTAACCCCAATACTCATATGTACAAATCATATGGGAGCCCATTCTTGTCACACCAGCATATTTTGACTGATGGCGGTAAATCATGACAATTACAATTACATCAGCAGTTACAAATGTTATTTTTAAGGGTAAGAATCAAACTTCACTTTGAAATACACTTCATATATTACACCTCATGGAGAAGATGATAAAATTGCTTACATATTTTGCTATAGCAGTTCTAAGATCACGTAGTATTAAAATGTGTATCTGTATTAAAAGAGCCCTTAATGTGGTGTAGATATTAAGTTAAATACTTTTAACTGGCACACGCTCGTATTGGACGGTGGTTAGCGCTGTTTAATCGAAATTGTTTTATTACTTAATCCAGGAAGTAGCCATGCTGTGTATAATTTTACAGTCTAGTACAAGGGTGGGTTAAATTAGGACCATAAATTTATTTATTCGTTTTATTAGTTATTTATGTCTATTTTATATAGACTCCGTAGCATGGTATCTGATAAAAGTAAAGTGGTCTTCTCCCTGTGCTTTGTCCCAGAATTTTTTAGTTAATACAAAGCTGGACCTGTCCATACATATTGAATACTGTCCGTTTATTTGGTGGGTATGCCCTATTAATTATTTATACAAGCTATGTTAGCTTTGTATAATTAGTTTGAAAAATCGCATGAGGGATTATTACTTACAAATTGACCAGTTGTGTTATAATTTAGATGAGTGTCTAATATGCATTGCATTAAATCATGGTACGGATTTTAATACTGTTTGTGTACACTGTGTACAGTGCATGTAGTAGATATGTTGATATATTTAGGGTGACACGGCTGACACCTTTCCCTCGTGTATATAATTGATGTACAGATAGTTCTGTTATTATGTGTATGTATAAAAAAAATTTGAAATAAATTACACTTTATGTGAGATGGAATTGTACATCTTTTGTGTATGGAGCTATTGCATTTGTAATTATTGATAATAAATGAATTTAAATGTCCCCATTGTGACATGTTAAAATATGAGATACATTTCTTTCTTGAAAGCAACGAGCATACAAGAGAAAATAACTGCTATTATACCAGTAGTAAATTTGTAGGGTCACAAAGACCTTCGTGCGTATCGTCTTAAATCACGAATGTTTTGCCGTACAATGCCATTTGATGTTTAAACAATATATATTCAGGAACAAATAAGGGCGATGAAGACAGTTTGGTTAAAATTGTTGAAATCAATGCATGTGTAACGAAAACCTGGCGTTTTCAATGCATAAAAGAAAATCCAAAAGGATATTCAAGTGGAATAGCAACAATACATGGTATGTACCAGGGGACTGAAAAAATATTTACATTAGTATAGGCTACTCGTAACCAGCCCGGTGACAATCGTTGTGCCTGAACTTTCAGGTCAAGTAAGAGAGGGAATGGGGGAGACCTGAGGAAAGAAAGCATGGGAGGTAACGGTAAATGTTTATCAATAGGGTCGGTATGTGTCGAGACTTAACATCGTGTGATAACAAATGGTGGGCTGCACCTTTTTGACCAGCTGAAGATTTTTATAGTAAAATACATCGGACCCTGCCCACATGAGAGAGTTAAAAGTATTGTTTTAACATGTTTATTTAACCTGTTAATTAAAATTACTTAATGACCGCCATAACTATTGTGCAAAGGAACTATTTTACATTGGCTGACATTTTAATTCGGTGACAAAATTAACATTTTCTATCTTTTGTACAATCTTTTCATTGTCCTTGTCTCGCCGAAAGAAATGTTTCTATACTACACTCCATAACATTCCATAGCGATAACACTTTTTTGTTTTTTTTCCGCGTGATTTCCAGTCGTCAGTCCCCATCTGTTTCACAGGATGTACTCTTTTGTGCCGAAATTCACCGTCAAGATGTGTAAACTTTTGAGCTTCAAATGGCTAAAACTGTGCATCTTGGTTCAGGACAAATCTGTAATTTGTCAAGTAATAACGACTGCACCTTTTAACAACTAAAATAGAGTGTAATGCCGATGATTATGTCTGTTATTCGAAATATTGACTGCGTATCGATTTTGTATTGTCAAAAACTCAGGTCGCTCAATAACCTTCCTTTGTCGTAAAGAAGGCCACAGAAATAAAATTCACAAGGGCCTTTGTGTGTATCGTGTTAATCACGAACGTTCTGCTATATATAAAGTGACTTACAGTGCCATTTGAGGTTAACATCAAAATGTAAACAATTTTATTCAGTAACAAATGAAGGCCAAAACAGCGGCTTGGTTTAAATTGTTGAAATCAATTCAATTGGAAAGAAAACACGTTCTCTTTCTATAAAAGAAAAATCCAAATGGAAATTCAAGTGGGATAGCAACAATATGTACCTGGGGATTAAAAAAATATTTACATTGTATTGATTGAAAAGGTGCATGACGGATTATTGCTTACAAATTGACCAGTTGTGTTATAATTTAGACCAGTGTCTAATATGCATTGCATTAAATCATGGTACTAATTTTAATACTTTCTGTGTACACTGTGTAAGGTACGTGTAGTAGATATGTTGATATACTTAGGGTGACACAGTTGACACCTTTCCCTCGTGTATATAATTGATGTACAGAAAGTTCAGTTATTATGTGTATGTATAAAAAATTATGAAATAAATTACACTTTATGTGAAATGGAATTTGAAGTCTTTTGTTTTTGTATGAAATAATTGCATTATATATGTAATTATAGATTGTATTTAATATCAACATCGTGAAAGGATAAAAGATGATATGCATTTCGGGATATAAGCCTTAGGAATTAATGTCTAGGAGATCACTTTTAGAGAGAGACCGCTTGTCGGACCTATATGAAAACGAACCCGAGGTATGGGAGAGGGTTCAGTAGTCGGAGACTTCACCTAGAACATGAAGTTAGCTAGCGTCAACAAATAAACCGCTAAACTTGTCATTACGCATCCTTCAATTCCCTTCGAGCGACTTTAATTAAATCTGACACGAACTGTGGAATTTCGGATAGGGTTATGCGCTGTTTAAAAGTTTTCACTACAAGTTGTGCAATGGACGTTCGAGGAAGGTCGTTGGCCAGAGATCGTGAACGATGATTTTTAACCCCGCACCCCCCCCCCTTTTAAATTTATTTTATATATATTTTTTCATTTTATTTCTAATCCCCCCCCCCCCGTTCACAACACCCTGAATTTTTTAAAGGAAATTACAGATGGTAATTTTGGCCGGCCTGTACTCCAAATCCTGGGAAAATCCCTGATAAGTGAACTGTGGTGTACATCAAAATAATCACTCCGGTAGCCCTGGGAAGCAAATGTAATGTAATTGTATATGTGAACGTATTATGGGAGAAATATTAATTTTATTCATGTACCTAAATTATACTTCATTACGCAAAAACTACCAAAATCACTCTTATATCATCTTTCCTGAACTGTACACAACTTGTTAGATTTTGGGTTAACAATGATGAAAATCTTCATAACATTGTTTACATACAACTGCATGTACAAATTAATATCAAAATACACGTATACTAGGCATCTGTGTTTAATTAAATGTAGTTCGTCCCTTTTTTTTTTTTTTTTTTTTTTTGCTGAGATGGAGTTTGTAAATAATTTGTTTGCAGCAGTTTCCTACTTTTCAGACAAGGAAAATAGTCGAAAATATCCATTTTGATTATACTGTCTATTGTATTCCTCGGTATGTCTCACATCAGTCAACTGCACATGTATATATTCACGTGGCATAAGTTAAGTGATGTGCAAGTGGTCTCTCCTATCATTCGACATACATTGTAAATATCTATGTTGGATGCTGGGGTCTTTTTCTAAACGGCGCTTTTTAAACCGTTTCTGTAAGTAGAAATTCGTCAAAATATATTTTGCAAAGTAGCCAAAGCGCACAATGTTCAGTGATGGGCCACAAAAGGTATGACATTATAAAAATCTTTGCAGCAGCCGATTGCTCGTTCATAATCATGCAACTTTGTCCCAGTAGAGCGTATCCAATAGATTTCTCGAAACAATAATCACACTGTTTGCATGCCTCTTCCAACTCTGAAATGCGCGCCAGGACTTCACTTTCTCGCCTGCTCTCGTCGTTTGCGATGAGAATCGAGAGAAATTTTCCAAACAAACGAGGGTGAATGAAGGGTTGCTCAATCTCTCTGAAGCCATACAATACGTACTGTACTGGTTTAGGCAACGTGCAGAGTAAATCACGTTGATAGTAAACAGGCCAGCAAAATTTTCGATTTTCCAGTACCCAGAGGGCCAACTCCCGTCCGCTTTTATTACCGGACTCCTGTTTTAGCATAGCTTCTATATCTAACCACCGTGACGGTCGGAATTCAAGCGGATATGGAACCCATTGAGCATGTGGGTATGAAACGTAGTATTTCAAGTTTTCATCCTTAAGTGCGAGAGCTATGCAAGCTTCGGCGTCTGCAGTTTTACCCCAAGTGTAGTAGAAATTTGCTAATTTCAGTTTGGTGCTTGCCATGTCCAGGTCTTTTGAACAAAGAAGTAATTCTTCAGTATGCTTAAAATTACTCTCCTTATTTCCCCTTATTGCACGCACATGCTTGAAGCACCCTTTCATATGTTGCTGCAGCATATGGCAAATCACTGACATATGTTGTCCTACGGATTTATCAGAAATGCTATGACAAAAAATTTGCAGATTCTGTTGCTCAGTAAATGGAAAGAAAGGTATAGCGGATAACGTCGTTTTCAAAAGTTTGGTGATCCAGCACATCTGTTGTTTTAAGTTTTTGAAGACTTGCAGAGGGGCTGAAAGATTTTCCCTGATGATTGACACCTCTTTGGAAATGCTGTGGCGTTGGGCATCTGACAGGGTGTCAATAAGGTTATTGTCAGGTATGAAATAATGGGGAAGGTTGCGTTCATCAAACCACTTGTGTAACCTCTTGAGGCACATCTCTACACACTGAATAAGATTGTCTCTGCGCCACATGTCACGAGGCGTTTCGTGAACCATCCACAGCATCAGTGTCTTTATGTGATATGATTTGAGGATGTCCTGACGTCCCGTTTTATGCTCAATCAAATTCTTAAGGTGCTTGAGTATAAAATGAGCCCTGTGCTGAGTTTCGTTAAATGATCGCACGAGGGTCTGCTCTGCCAAAACCGTTGACAACCTCCACTCGTAGCTTTGATGCTCTAGGCTACTGTTCTTATGGCCGACGGGAACAACATGACAGCCACCTTGTAAAATGATGTCGATATTTTCCTCTGTAGGCCATCCATATTTTCTCACTCGCTCAAACCATTCACTTATACAGTTTGGCCAGCCGTCTACTACAGGGTAAGCCAGTATTATATCTATTTGGTCCATCGCAGGTGATGGATTGCCGAGTTGGCGTGCTCCTGCAAACGGAAAACTAATGCGTAAGCTGGGTCCACGTATCTCAATGGTCCTAGTACCGTAAAACCAGTGGGACGTCTTATCAATGAAATACTTGTATAATAATTCTGTTGCCGCTTTGCGTGATAAATATCCCGCTTCTTTAGTTGTCAGAGTTTTACCTACTTTGCGCAACTTGCCATAACCAGCATGTGAGTCTGATGTATCGTAGTAATATGTGCACACATCAAGAGGGTTTGTACCCTCTGGAGGATGAAAAGTGAAGTCAGGATGATTGCAGAACACGACGTTTGTATAGTCATACAGCATTAAATCAGAATCAGAACGAAGCATGTCCCCATTTGCGTCCAAACTATGTAAAAAGCTTACCGCGGTACTACCACACTCTTTCCTGAGCATTGTCCCGAGTTGGAAATCTGGCGTGCTCTCATCAATGCCTGTCTTAACGTAGAGAAGCTCTCGAAATTCGTTGCATAAGCCATATCTATCAAGACCGCAATTTACTTCTTCATTTAACGTCTCCAAACGTCCCTTGTCGCTCTCAGCCATAGCTGGTGCCTTAAAAGTTCGAATTAAAATATTGGTTCAGGACAAATTTATAATTTGTCAGGTAGTAACGACTGCACCTGCCCCGTTAACAACTAAAATAAAGCATGGAATACCGAAGATTATATCTGTTTATTCGAAGTTTCTTAGTCGTATAGATTTTTTATTGTCAAACACTCCGGTCGCTAAGTAATTTTCATTTGTTATAAAGTAGGTCAAAAAAATAAAATGCACAAAGACCTTTGTGCGTATCGTGTAAATTACGAACGTTTTGTACAGTGCCATTTGAAGTTGACATCAAAATGTAAGCAATTTTATTCAGGAACTAATAAAGGGTACGGCGACGATTTGTTTTGAGTTGTTGAAATCAATGCATTTGGAAAGAAAATCTGGCGCTTTCAATGTATAAAAAATCCGAAAGGATATTGAAGTGGGATGGCAAACAACATGTTCCTGGGGCTTAAAATATTTACATTAATCTAGCCTAAAATGCGTAAACAGCCCGGTGACAATCGCTCTGTCTAACCTTTCAAGTCAAGTAAGAGAGGGACTGGAGAAGGGGGGGGGGGCAGAGGAGAGAAAACATGGGAGGTAACANAGTGACCTTATTGAAAATGGTTGGCCAGAGTCAAAAGTGAGTACACCAGATGTGTGTAAGCCATATTATGATATAAGAGACACACTTAGTTTGTATGAAGGCATAATTGTTAAAGGGGAAGCTGTAGTCATTCCTAAAACAATGCGTGCAGATATTAAGAAAAGATTGCACAAATCACACTGTGGCTATGACTCAATGATAAGAAGAGCCAGGGGAACAGTATATTGGCCGAGCATGAATGCTGAGATTAAACAGTTGGCTGATAACTGTGAGGCATGTCAAGAAATGAAGCCAAGAACCAGTAAAAACCTTCTTAATCAGCATGACCGAGGAACAAGTGCATGGCAGAAAGTTGGTTTAGACTTGTTTGAAATCAAAGGTAGAAATTACCTTGTGACAGTTGATTATTACAGCAACTTTATAGAAGTAGACTATCTGAGCACTACTACTTCCAATGTGGTTATCGCGATTCTGAAGAAGCATTTTGCGAGATATGGTGTCCCGATCACCTTGGTATCCGATGGTGGGCCGCAGTTTGCGTCAAGTGTGTTTGACCAATTCACGAAGAAATGGGGTATAAGACACATAAAATCAAGCCCACACTACCCAAGAGCTAACGGAAAGGCTGAATCGGCAGTAAAAACTGTAAAACACCTCATGTACAAATGCGTTAAAAACAATGAGGATCAGTTTGAAGCTCTATTAGAACTAAGAAATGTACCAAGACAAGAAACTGGGCTGAGCCCGTACCAAATGGTGTTTGGAAAGCCAGGACGTACATTCTTACCCTCAGTTGCTAAGAAAAGCAAGGATCCTCAGGTGTTAGAATAGATCAACAAAAGAAATAAATCTGTGAAGAAATACCATGATAAGAGTGCGCGTGACCTGCCCAAGCTCAAAATAGGTCAAAATGTATACTTTGAACAAAAACAAAATCAACAATGGATTTTAGGAAAAGTATTGGACACATGTGATGAACATAGTTACCAGGTCAAAGCCCAGGATGGAGCTACCTATAGAAGGAATAGAACACACATTCGTCCAACGAAAATTGAACCCTACATTCGTGATAAATCTCCATCACGTATGATGAACAGTGAATTTCCAACTAGTGGAAAACTACAGGACTGTCAGAATCCTATGTATACTCCAAGTGACAATGTTACAAAACAGTGTGAGAATTACCACAGTACTGCGAATGCTAATGAACTGACTGAAACAAAAACTGTGGAATCTGAAGATTCTATTAAGACTGGAAATGAAATTCCACAAACCATAAGACCAAAACGTGAGTGCAGAAAGCCCAATTATCTTAAGGACTATGTAGTTTACAAGTGAAATTGCTGTAAACATGATAAGACATTTTCTAAGGACGGTTTACATGGACTGTAATTTGTTTCAGGAATCACTGGATTTCCTTGTTCTTGTATGCAAATGTGTGCATTGTTTTCATTGACATTATCAGAACAGTTGTGATTTTCTTGTTCACTTACATTCAAATGTTTGATATTTGAATCTTTAAAGGACAATGTTACTTAAAGTTTAATGTATGTTTACGTGTTCAACGACTGAGAAGGAACACTGACAGATTGTTTGCAAAGACTTTATTATATTCATAGACTTTTCTATTGTGGAATGGAGAACTGTTTATTCTGGAATTGTATTAAATGCAAGGAAATGCATTGCCATAAATGACTGTCAAAGACTGGTTACACTTGCATTGACTTTGATCAGTATGGATCTAGATCTGAGTACCAGACAGATCATATTTTGATTGGGCAACAGTATTTGTATTGTGAACTTGTTATATCTCCTCTTAGCTCACTTTGTCCTTTGTAGAGCATATTTTTCTTTTATAAAGAAGGGGGGATGTTGATGATTGTGTTAGTTGAGACCGTGACCTCTGACATTGTGTTCCGTTCCCATGATGCATTAGTATAATGGTTAGATGTTGAATAAAGTTCAGTGTTTATTGAACATGTGAATGTTGCGTTGTTCCACATACACACAGTCTGGTCCATACAAAGCTGGGACCGAGATCAACAAGCCCAACGTTGGCTAACGTTGCCTAGAAAGCAGAAGGAATTACCTGCGTCCTAGTCAAGACAGCCTTAAGGTTGCACATTTGCTATTCTTCCCTTGTACGTGTTCATGATAACACGATTCAAATGTATTAAAATGTGGGGTATTAAAAAGGGGGCATCAACAGATTTAACTCATGTTAGGTGTGATGAAAATCTATATAAGAGACATATACTCTGGCAGTTTTATTAAAGAGATGTGATAGATGTGCTTGCTCAGCATATCTGATGCAATAAACCATAAACTAAGTTTGATACAATCATTTCTGTTCTTACAACTGTACTCCCTTGAACTGTTGTTTATACACGTATTACGCAACGTATGACATGATAAATATTCGATTAACGCCAACCAATGCGGTTGTGTCTGTAGCTACAGCATTAAAACGCATATCAAATATTTTAAACACAGTGGAGAACGAGGCCAAAAGTATTCCAGGAAAAGAGAAAACGGAGGCGAGATGAGACTATTACGACTGAGCGTATTAATGACTTGTGTATTGGTTGTTTATGTTCTGTTTGCCCTAAGATTTCGGTCACGGTAAGTAGACAACAGCCAAAATGATTTATAATGATAATGTAACTTTTAATACAAGCAGGGCAGTCGTAACGTTAGCTTAAATGTTATTTTCATATAAAGCAAAATGTGTAACCTGCGTCATAGGCAATTAGATCTTCTTGTTATGAATATAATATTCTTTTTAGCTGTGTCTTCTTGTTTTAAATATAATATATTTCTTATCTTTGTGTACAAAAAGGCCCTTTCAAAATGTGGCACGGAGGGGTTCAGCTGATTTAATTGTGATGAAAATCTGTATAAAAAGACGGAAACCTCATAATTCAGGGTTTTTTCACACATAGATTTTCAAAATCAATGATGTTTCTAAATGTAAAGTATTGTGATTTATTATAGATAATTAGCACGACTTTAATTTCTTTTAAAGAATATATGTTAAATATATGTTAAATAGTCTTTATAAGTATGGGGGCAGTCTTATTCAGTGGAGGGTGGCCAGAGGACACTTTACATGGAGACTTATATCACATTCTTTGAGGGTTCCTAAAACAAAATCTTTCTTTATATCATTTATTTATATATTTGCAGATTATTGTTTGAAATGGTTTTGCAGAAAGAATGAGCAGCACCTGGTGAAAAAATCACTTGGTGAATAAAAAACATGTTAGTAGTTGTATAAAAACATTGTTTCATGACTAGATTTTCTATATCACTGTACTCATTGCATAAGGGGTCACACTTGGGAGTATAAATTCCTATATAATTAATAGTACTTGTTCTTCCAGGATGAACAGTAAATGGGAGCCTGAAGTTTATAAACATAAAACTAACGATCCGGATTCAACGCAGCAACTTCCATACCGTTTTAATCAACTTAAATGGAACGCTGTGCCAAAGACATGGCTAGAAAAAATAAGCCGAAGAAAACACGACGTAATGGCACAGTGTCAAAGATTAATAAACTCGTCTGGATCAAAATCAAGACCAACGCCTCCATTTGCCACTAGAATATGCAATATACCGTTTGGATATGTCAATGACGAAAAGAAGATATTATTCTGTGGTATTCCGAAAGTTGCAATAATGAACTGGCGCTTTGTATTTCTTCGTCTGGCTGGAAAACTTGCACCATCAACAACTTTGTTTGAAGTACAAGAAAATTCACGAAGATTTTATCGTGCTATTAATCACTTTCAAAAAGCCAATCAGGGAAAAAAAGAAGCAATTTTAAGGGACTATGTAAAGGTGGTATTTGTACGACATCCGTTAGCTCGGTTATTATCAGCGTACAGAATGATGATGGACGGGAATCTGGCCGTGTCAAAGCTATTCAGAAGACTGAAAAGACGAAGTGGGGCCAGTCAAACAGTGCGTTTCAGTCATTTTGTTCGCCACATCACAAAGAGCTATGACCCTAAGAAGGGGGTCATGGATCGAAATGTGAGAATTGGATCCGATCATTGGGCAGAATACTTCCAGCTTTGTGACCCTTGTTCTGTTCAATATGATATCATTGGCCATTTAGAAGAAAAAGAAGACGCCTCAAATTTCTTGAAATTAATCGGTGCAAACGTCACATTTCCATCTCTGGAATCTGTGAACGATACTGCTGAACGTCACAGGGTTCACGGTGACACCGCACAAAAAATGAAAGAGAGCTACGCTGAGGTGGAGGAAGCAGATCTACGCAGGTTGCTGGAGGTTTTCAGAACGGATGCACAGCTGTTCGGATACGATCTGACAAAAACGGATTGATTATGTTTGGAAAAAACTCGATCTCCAAGCTTCTCTTTCAATTTTGTGAGAATTTATTCCATGAATTTTTTCATGCACATTCAGAAATTATAACTACCAAACGGAATAATGCCAGTGGGAGTTTTAAGTCCTCAATGAAAATGCAGTGATGAGAAAATGAAAATTAGACAAAAAAAGGCATAACTCCCAGAAAAAAGAATTAAATCAGATTGACTTTCCGACTCACGCTTCATTTAAAAAATCATAATTCTAGACAAAATAATCTGATCAGGGGCTGCATTGGTTTTGGAACTCGACCTGTGTTGTAGGAATATTGATGATATTGATCATCCCTGAAAGATTGAAGACAGATCAATGGCTTTTCCGCTAAAAATGTGTTATATGTATGGTATTTATGTTGAAAAAAGAGAAACAAAAACTGTATAACTTTCGGAAAAACGGTCCAATCAAGCAGATTTTCTAACTTGGCCTGTCCTTTTACTATCATTCATCAGTTTTTTAAGTTTGAAGGCAAAAGTTTAAATTGTTTTCCACTTATCGACCGTGCAGGACAACGACGGTGGCACCGGCGAAGACAGAGGTAATGGCCATATATACAGACGCAATGCATCTGTACATAAAAAGCTTTTTGGTCAATTTAGGACATGTAAACGTATCGATTTACCTAAAACACTTAAGCGTAACCGTTATATATTGCTAAGGAATTTTAGAGCACCTGCATATATAGAGCACTATTATATTTTGCGGTTAAACGGAAGGGCGTGTAGCTTAATAAGCATCAAATAAAAAAGAAAAAATCGTGGTAACGATAATTGCTTGCTTGTTCTGAGAACTCAAAAAGTTTGGTCTTGGCACAAGAAAAAAGTAACCAGAAGCTTTCAATGTTAGATATTATAAAATACAATCAGGTTAGACCCAACTTTTCCTAACGTTGCTTAAAAAGCAGAAGGAATTACCTGCGTCCTAGTCAAGGCAACCTACAGGTTGCACATTTGATATTCTTTCTATGTGCGTCTTCGCGATAATATAAGTCAAATGTATTAAAATGTGGCAAGGGGGACATATTAGGTGGAATGAAAATCTATATTAAAGACATATACCTTGTTAGTCAAACTCAAGCTAATAACTCTTTGTATTGATACAATTTTCCAGTAAATATTCCGTCTGCAATAATGTACCAATTTATTTCACAAACCACTGAGAAAATAACTATTGCAACGCTTTCGATATCACATTCTTATTGACACTTTTTTATTGATTTTTTTTAAATTCTGTCTTCAAAAACAACCAAATAGAATATATCCTTAAAGCGCGCATCTGAATACGATATTTAAATATTTAATGAATGTTGAAAGAGCAGCCATTCCAAACGTTTTCTTTCTAACCGGTGTGACAGCAATGGTAGTCCGCTAGGAGCCGTAGTCCATTCCCCATTACGTTGTACAGGTGATAGTCGTCCCATATACTAACCCCAATACTCCAACTAACCCTAACCTGAGCTAATCATATGGAACCGGGACTTCTATTCCTAGGACTACCACAGCGGTAGTCCGGCCTAATAGTCCATAAGGTCTGACCAGAAAATAGAAATAAACATTCTATTCCATTTTTCACAAGTGTAAAATACTGGGAGTGTTATGAGCTCCATATATCCCAAAGTAGCCAGTTTTGGGTCCGTTAACTTCATATTCCAAGCCAATATGCCAATTTGAACATTTAGACTGGAATTTTTTTACGCTATTAATGTGGTGAGTTGGCAGGCCAATAGGAGCAGTCAAATTGACGACTACCCTCATTTGACCTTGGCTGTTAGTATCGCAGGAAAGCTAGAAGGGGGGGGGGAGGAGTGTGTACATAATTAGCCGTATGACCAACATTATAAAACTGAACAGAGTAAACTCGGATAGCTGATCAGGGATTAAGGTAGATTTTATTTCTGCCCCTTCTTAAAT
Organism: Lingula anatina; assembly: GCF_001039355.2. Next base: position 388,182 of record NW_019773892.1, on the reverse strand, counting down.
GTGAAGTGTTGTTGGACATCCAGTGTGAAGTATACCCTGATAAGACGTAGGGCTACATGTACCCTCCCCCCCCTCACCCCCAACCAGTGAAAATCTTACGTCTAACGTAGCTTGCATTATCATATGATGTTTGTACACGTATTCCCTGAATGTGTTACGTCATCAATATTCGACTACCGCCACATACAGCCGTCGGGTACATATGCTACAGCAATAAAATGCATATGAAATATAATAAACACAGTAGTTAACTACGTTAAATCATTACATTACATTACATGACTCAATTTTATCTGTCCTCAGGGGCGGATCCAGAACTATTTACAGACAGTCTTCCAAATTATCTTTGTTGATTCATCCTTCAATTTTGACCGTCTTCCAACATGAAAAATTGGATACCCGTCAATGTAAACTTGAAAATCTGACCGTCTTCCGGAAGACCCAGAAGACGGCCTAAATCCGCCCCTGCTCCTTTAGCTAGAGGCACTCATACACATACATTTACAAGTTTGTTCAGAGAGTTGCATCTTCAAATTTCAATAGCTTTTTGCCTGAATGTGGGGATATATATATATATATATATATATATATATATATATATATATTTGGCCCTATAGCAATTTTACCGTGGACACACAAGCACAAAATGGTAGTTGTTCTCTATCTTTATGTTTCTTTATAAGCATTGCAGCAATAATCACAATATCTAAATTCAGGATCTATATTTTGATGTGTACCCCTCTTTTCAAATCATGACATGACGTTCTGAGCCGTGATAAGGCATTTCCAATCTTCCACGATGTAATCACAGTTTTAAAATGACGCTCCATAGTAAACAGTTTTGTACTCACGTTATAGCTATTCAGCTTACTATTGCTCTTCACGTCATCGGGGAGTATTCACTTACCCAGAAAATAAAACTCACCTTTCCCAGGTAGCTCCTTCCACATTTGTTTGTAGTTATGTGTGCGATTGCAAACTGTGGTGAGGGGAGCCAGAAACCTAGGAAGACTGGTCCTATATGGGTTCAAACTGACGACATACATCTACTTGTATGCACTACCACACTTTCAAATACCTATTTGCAATCATTCATGTAAACTGACGTGCTCTTTGCATATATGTGTGTGTATGAGAGAGAGAGGGAGAGAGGGAGAGAGTGCAGGGGTGTGAAGTGGGCCAACAAAGATAATTTGGAAGTCTGTAAGAAAATATGGATCTGCCCCTGTGTACACTGCTACTAGTACAAGGGTACCAACAGATTTAATTTCACTATTGCATAACAACAAGGCAACTGATCATTGCGTTAGTTGAGGATGTGAGATATAGAACATTGACCTGCCTATTATGACGACTAAAATATCTCAACATTAATTACACTTTTTGAATGAGACTCATAAGTGAGAGGGCTAAGATTGCACACCAAGCAGCTGACACAGGATAGAATTTTGAACTCCAAACTGCCAGAAAGTAGGGTTGTTCCATGACAACCATTCAGAGGGTTAGACAACATCATAACCAAATAGGCACATAAGCAAAATTGCCAACCGAAGGAAACCACACTCAGAAAATAACACACCATCTTCGTAGAAAACGTTTCGTGATATTTAGGAACTTGACTGCATCATCTGACAAGTATAAATAGAATGCACTTGCTAGCGTTACAGACAGACTAGGGGAATGCATATATTTTTTATCTTTGTAAGCAAAAACCTTGGTATTTCTCTCTCTCTCTCTCTCTCTCTCTCTCTCATACACACACATATGCGATATTTTGTTATATAATTAATGTTTCTTGTCTTTTAGGGTGTACGGTAAATGGGCGCCTGGACTTTATAAACATAACAGTAGCGTTCCCAATCCACCGCACGAGCTTGCATACCGTTTCAATCATCTTAAATGGGACGCTGTGCCTAAAACATGGCTAGAAGAAATGAGCCGCAGAAAACACGACGTAATGGCACAATGTCAAAGACTAATACATCAGTCTGGTTCGAAACCAAGGCCAACGCCTCCTTTTGCCACTGGCATTTACAAGTTAAGTTATGGATATGTCGATGACGAAAAGAAGATACTATTCTGTGGTATTCCAAAAGTTGCAATAATGAATTGGCGCTTTGTATTTCTCCGTCTGGCTGGAAAACTTGCACCATCAACAACTTTGTTTGAAGTACAAGAGAAGTCAAGAACATTCTACCGCCCAATTACTCATTTTCAAAATCTCCATCGTAGGAAAAAAGAAGTAATTCTAAGGGACTATCTAAAGGTGGTATTTGTACGACATCCGTTAGTTCGAATATTATCAGCGTACAGAATGCTGGCAGATGGAAATACAGTTTTGGCCAATCTTTTCAAAATGCTAAAAACACAAAATGGTGGTACCGTTTCCTTGAAGAGTTTTGTCGGGTTTATCATAAAGAGCTATGACCCCAGTAAAGGGGTCCTTACAAGAGAAAAAAGATTGGGAGACGACCATTGGGCTGAATACTTCCAGCTTTGCGACCCTTGTTCTGTTCAATATGATATCATTGGTCATTTAGAAGAAAAAGAAGACGCCTCAAACTTCTTGAAATTAATCAGTGCAAATTTCACATTTCCATCTCTGGAATCCGTGAACGATACTGCAGCCCGTCACAGGGTTCACGGTGACACCGCACAAAAAATGAAAGAGAGCTACGCTGAGGTGGAGGAAGCAGATCTACGCAGGTTGCTGGAAGTTCTACGAACGGATGCACAGCTGTTCGGATACGATCTGACAAAAATGGATTGATTTTGTTTGTTAATAGCTCTTAAAACAGCTGTAGATCTTTCTGAGGGAAGTAATTCTTTGGAATTTTTTATAGAATTGCAGGCGTTCTACGGTCAGCATTTTGTGTATAAACAGATACTTTACCACCCAATATTTTTAAAATTTTTAATTCGAATTGTGTACGTTTCTCAAATGACTTAAAAAGGGAAACTGAGAATTCAAAGACGGGGTTATTGTTAATGATTTTAATAACAGTTCTGGAAATGGTATACCTTGGTAATAAAATGAAGAAATGTAAACGTTTTGAAGTTAATAAAATTTCTGCTTCATAAAAGTCTAAAGTTTGTCTTTTTGCACTTGGACGTGGTCTTTGTAATTATTTCAAAATTTTATATAGCCCTTTAATTGAGAAAAAAATAAAGGAAAAGAACAGGGTAAATACTTGATTTATTTAATTTTGCAATTTACTTGAAATCGAGGCTTTAAATTAAAGTGAACTTTGGTATTTTTTGGTCGTTTGTACCATGGCCCATAGGAGCCTACACGTGCGTCTTTCAGACGCCCCTTTACATGCGAAAACGACAAGGCCTGTGCCGCATTCGTCTTTTATTACAGAGCTTTGAGAGCCGAAAATGACATGGCTGTGTCTGTTTCGCCACTTACTGAACTTCATAGATGCGAGATTGACACGACCAATGTCAATCTCGCGTTCGTCTCTTACTGTGAATTTTTGAGCTTCAAATGGCTATGTTATAAAACTCGAAATTCACATAATTATGTCTTGTCCCTCATTCACTGAGACCCATAGGTGCGAAATTTACCAGGTCCGCGCTGCATTTGTCTTTATGTCTCCTCATTAATAGCATATTCACAAAAATTGTATTCATATTTTCATTTTCATCCACACAAGTGGATGCATATGTTACAGTGAGATAAACTAGACTAAACTAAACTAAACTTAAATGTTAACCCAAGCCAAAGGATAAGTAAATGACAAACACAGATAAATAGTATTTGAAATTTGGCCGGTAGCGGCCGTTTTTATTGAAAGGTCCCTCTAGTACAGAATGGTGTTAGATATTATATAGCATTAAAAATTGTTATTAGTTAAAATTACGTAATGTTATCTCTTAAAAATAAATATCAAAACAAATAGTGCAAATATTTTCATTTGTGGGGTTGCAAAGAGGCCAAATAAACGAAGGAATGACCGATTATAAGGACCGCCATAGCCAACTGATCAAGGATAACTTAAATGTAATGAAAAGAAAATCTTACTTGTAAAATGAAATATCCGCTTCACGTACGAGTCTCCTTCTAGGTTGGATCCGTGAGTCCCTCAAACAAAACCGATCAAGAGGTATACTGGCAGACACAAAACTTAACACAAACAAAGATCGTCAGTGAGGCAATAAAGGAATAAATTGCAATGGTGAATGTTCCGTTTCTCAATAAAGTCTATTCAAGCTAGGGTTAGATCCCAGAGTCGCACAAACGAATTCGTAATAAGTAAAGCAGTAAACAGTCACAGACCAAACGAAAAAAATTCCAGCGAGGCGCAACTTGTATAATCAATCTTGAATGCTATGCTTTGCAGAGAACTTAAAGCAAAGTGAGGCCGAGTACCAGTGTTTACTGAATAAATGCGGCAGTGCGTGCCTAAAAGAGAGTCCCGGATTTAGTGCTGCAAATTTCAGCAAAAGTGACGCTTCAAAGCTGCCGGGTCTCCCCGATGGGCAGATAAATTTCAAGGAGCTTAATACAGTGAATTCTAGATGCCAATACCTTGTTTACGCTCCTAACCTGGTAATACCAGATGCTGTTTCCCCCCGCTAATGAAAGTTCGCAACGGCCCATGAAATCAATTAAGTTAACCGTCGCCATAAAACATCGTTTGTCTACGCCAAACTTCCCTTATACTGTGCAACTTATAAAGCGCAAAATTGACATAGCAATGCTTATTTCGTAACGCAAGGACTCCAGCCAATTAATTTGAAACAGAAGGACTGTCTTAAAACCCTTTACATTTGAATCCTTGAAAATAAAATTGTGAAGCCATATAACTATTACAAGCAATTAGCCACACTGTTATCTAGATAGCACTAAATTATGATGGGATTTAAATGAAAAATGTTTTGGGACAGCACTTCGGTTTCAAATTTCAATTAAAATTGGATTTGACATATAAGAGTTGGCTGAAAGTAACATGAGCCCTTTAGGTCAATGGGTTTCAACTGACCCATGTCCAATAGTACATGTCTTGTGCGTCTGTGTGGAGATAGATTTTGTTGAAGGTATGTTAAAGATGAAAGCGACATGACTCTCAAGGTCACGTCAAGTTCGTTTATAAGGGTCTACTTATTCAGCTGCGAAAATCACACATGTCATGCCTATTTTATGTTTTATAACAGTGTCTTTTAAAAGTATAAATTTCACAGTAAAAGACAAATGCGACTTGGCACAAGGCAATTTTGCATGTATGGCAGTCCGTGCGTTACGAAATAAGCATTGCTATGTCATTTTCGGCTCTCAAAGCTCTGTAGTAAAAGACGAACTCGGCATAGGCCTCGTCGTTTTCGCATGTAAAGGGGCGTCTAAAAGACGCACGCGTAGGCTTCTATGGGCCATGGTACGTTTGAATCAATTCTTCTAGTTGCGTAAATATAAAACTTCTCACCATTTACAGTATTTAAAGATGCAAACAAAGTCAATTTTTGGCCACAAAAACCAACCAAATGCCAGCATATAGTTTCAAGTAGTATAACTAAGAGAATTACCAACAGGCATTGTTTAATTTTACCCGAAAATGATGTTTGAACGGATTTTTCTGCTAGCATTCTATGCTGAATGTCTATGGGGCAAAAAAGTAGGTCACGACACTAGGTTAAATTTCCGACCAAAAATTTAAAGAAAGGAGCAGTCTAAAGCTCTTTAATGGCTGATCAAGTGATCAATTCAGTTTTTCCCTTGGGATGCCGAATTTATTTGAGTCATATAAGAAACTAGTAGAAGTGGTTTACATGTGTTACTGAGAATCCACGCTCCACCGATGCTCGGTTCGTATGTACCTTTAACAATGAACAAAGGGATCCAAGACGGCCAAAGTTCGTCTTAGTGAAATGTCATAAGGAGGCAAAAGTATTTCTAGCTCCCTCTAACTAGTCTACATGTGCATTATATTCCCTCGAATACTTGAGGCAGCTTCACATGTAAGCATCTATTTCCTTAGCCGTTTCAATAATGCAAAATACATATGGTCATGTTATTAGATGATGATGTTACATCACAAATACCACTGGGGAAATTTACTTATTCCAGCTGATGACGTGACAGTGGCGTTTTTGTGTTGAAAATTATATTTTTAATTCAAACATCTCCCTCACAGGAAAAGCTGGCAACACCGTTCTAACGCCTATAGAGTCTCGCGATATCTGAAGCTCGAATCAAATGAAAACGAATGGAGTATTTAGTAAACCTCCTCTTATGCGTAGGTTTTTATCTTTCACTTCTTCCAGATTTGTTACAGAGTTATGGCGATTGCCAGGAAAGGTATGATAAAGGTTGGAAAATCGGAGGGGTGTCGTTTACCTACCCTAGGTTCTAGAATTCAGTTTTGCCAATTCGATCTTGATTTCATATATAACCCAGCAAATCAGCAAAACTAACTGTAAAGCTTTGAATAATTAGCAAGCTAGCATTACAGTGGCCCTGACACTCAAGGCAGGTCATGTACATGTAGCCCAAATATTTTAATGGTAATGTTACTTTTAATACAAGCAGGGTAGTTGCAACGATAGCTTACATGTTATTTTCCTATAAAGCAAATAAATAACCTGCGTCATAAAATAGAATATTTTGTTATGGATGTAATATTCTTCCTACACTCTTAAAACTGATCAGTTAAACTTAGCCGAAAATACGTTCAATACTAGAAAAGCACTCCGAGAGCGCAGACCTCCGCCAAGGCAGCGATTTTTGATTATTATTGATCATTGATTGATTATTGATCTGGATCACCACCAAAAACTAATCATCTCTTCCTTTGCCCACTTCCGACAGTTCCTTAAAATTTCATCAAAATCAGTCCATAACTTTTTGACAAACAAACAGACAGACAAACAGGGCTGAAAACATAACCTCCTTGGCGGAGGTATTTAAACGATTCACTCAGTCAATATACTGTACATCCCACTAAATATTCAGTTGACCTAACTGCATCAAAGTCAGTTGGTCTTTTAACTAATCCAAACGGTTAAATTTTCGGTTACTTTTAAACAATACATTCAGTTATATATAACTATTTCAATTATAACCATTTATATATGGTTGCTTTTAATCAGTCACTGGTAACTGACCAAAACGGTTAACCTTAACTGAATTGGTTGGTTTAAAAGAATCTACTGGATTCAGTTATAAGCTACCTATTTGTATTGAGTGATGGAAATGTGTGGTTCAAAACAACTGAATTAAAAAACTTGCCATGATTATGTCAACTGATTCGATAGATAACTTTTAACCATACCCTCAGTCAGAATTAACCTTATAAACAATTACATTCAACTGTAAAAATGCCAGAAATGTTAGAGACATTCTCTAATGTCTTCTTGGAGTTCTGCTGAGCGTGTGGTGAGCCCACTTAGACGTAGAGAGGATGATACCGTTCCGACCCAAGGAAGATGAGAGGCAGAGTATGAACGCTTTAGAGCGAATAAGAGTTTCCATCATTAGTTGGCACTAAAATATCCATAGAAATTGTGTAAATAGCTCTGTTCAATAAAATCAAGGGAGAGGCACATAAATCCCACAAAATCAGGAACAAAAATTTGGATCTCAAAAACATCTTAAAATTGTATTACTTACGATAATGATCCACCTTTCAAAAATGTTTTACGAGCACATTACTTTGGCGGGTCAAGGTATAACGTGCTACGTCAAAAGTGCCAATATTGGGCCAATGTATTTTTGCTATCTGGGTGGCAACTTGAAATGCCCACTGCAAGGCTCTGTTGACCAATCATGTGCTGTGCGACTGTTTTGGGCAGTCCTGCGCTCGCAGAAATCTTTTTCAAAGATTCGCGCTCGATCAACAGCAACTGATAAATTGGTTACTTAGTGCAATCAACACAATGCATAGTTAAATACCCGATTAACCAGATCATTACCCGCTAGGTACGCTTGTAGAATGACAAAATAATTATAAATAAACAAGATTCAACAGGTTTGTAGAATTACATTACAGTCTTTAGTTATTCTTGTCAAACGTCCTCAGATCAATAGATAGTTAGCATGGCTTAAATTCCCTTTAAAGAATGTAGGCTTAGTAGTCTTTATAATTAGGGAGCAGTCTTATTTTCTGTGGTCACTCAACACCATACATGAAGACTTATATCACCTTCTTTCTGTTTTATTATAAACGCATATTTATATGCTTGTAGTTTAATATTTTATATAATTTTGTTAAAAGAATTAGCATCACTTGCTAAGACCTCTAAGTAGAACGCTTGAACGTATGACATAATAAATATTCGATTACCGCCATTAACTACGGTAAAACTCATATCAAATATTATATTATATGCCTAAGCATAAACGGAAAAGAGAAACGGAGTCGTGATGAGACTACTGCGACTGAGCGTATTGATGGCTTGCGTGTTAGTTGTTTATGTCCTGTTTACCCAAAGATTTTGGTCATGGTAAGTAGACAACAGCCAAAATGATACTTAAATGTTATTCACCTTTTTATAGAAGCAGAACAGTGGCAACGTTTGCGAACAAATAATTTTGATAATAAACCAAAATTAATAACCTGCATCAAGTAGATCTTCTTGTTATGGAAGTACTGTTCTTCCTTTGTGGGTGTACAAGAAAGAACTTGACAAACCTATCTAAATATAGCAAGGTGTGGTTCAGCTAATACATTTCGATGTGATGAAATTCTATATAAAATCACTGAAACCTCAAAAAACTGAAAAAAGGGAAGCATGGTTTCAAAGGCATGGGTGTACTGGTAGTTACCACGATGACTTCACATATAATATAAATAGGATAGGCGAATGTATATATTTTATCTCTATTAGCACAAACTCTAGTCTCTCTCTCTCTCACACACACGTGCTATATTCTAATATTATTAATAGTTCTCGGCTTTTTTTAGGATGTACGGTAAATGGGAACCTGGAGTTTATAAACATAACAGTAACGTTACCAATTCAACACACGAGCTTGCATACCGTTTCAATCAACTTAAATGGAACGCTGTGCCTAAAACATGGTTACAAAAAATGAGCCGAAGAAAATACGACGTAATGGCACAATGTCAAAGACTTATAAATCAGTCTGGTTCGAAACCAACGCCAACGCCTCCTTTTGCCACTGGCATTTGCAAGTTAAGGTATGGATATGTCGATGACGAAAAGAAGATACTATTCTGTGGTATTCCGAAAGTTGCAATAATGAATTGGCGCTTTGTATTTCTCCGTCTGGCTGGAAAACTTGCACCATCAACAACTTTGTTTGAAGTACAAGAGGAGTCAAGAAGATTCTACCGCGCTATAACTCACTTTGAAGATCTCGGTCGTAGGAAAAGAGAAGTAATTGTTAGGGAGTATCTAAAGGTGGTATTTGTACGACATCCGTTAGTTCGACTTTTATCAGCGTACAGAATGCTGGCAGAGGGAAATACAGTTTTGGCCAATCTTTTCAAAATGCTTAAAACACAAAATGGTGGTACCGTTTCCTTACAGAGTTTTGTTGGGTTTATCATAAAGAGCTATGACCCAAATAAAGGGGTCATTACTAGAGAGAAAAGATTGGGAGACGACCACTGGGCTGAATATTTCCAGCTTTGCGACCCTTGTTCTGTTCAATATGATATCATTGGCCATATAGAAGACGAAGAAGACGCCTCAAATTTCTTGAAATTAATCGGTGGAAACTTCACATTTCCATCTCTGGAATCCGTGAACGATACTGCTGAACGTCACAGGGTTCACGGCGACACCGCACAAAAAATGAAAGAGAGCTACGCTGAGGTGAAGGAAGCAGATCTACGCAGGTTGCTGGAGGTTTTCAGAACGGATGCACAGCTGTTCGGATACGATCTGACAAAAATGGATTGATTATATTTGGCAATAGCTCTCAAAACACCTCTTTTAATTTACTAAGAATTTATTCTATGAATTTTTCATGGACATTCAAAAAATAAAACTACCAAACGGCAACATGCCAGTGGGGGTTCTTAGTCCTACATTAAAAAATGTAATGATGTGAAAAGAGAATATTTTACAAAAACACTGCATAATTTTCAGAAAAAGATTCAAATCAGACCGGCTTTCCGACTCAAGCTGCATTTAACAAAAAAAAAAAAAAAAAAAATGCAGAACTTCTCAACAATATAATCCGATCAGGGGCTGCATTGGTGTTAGACCTCCACCTGTGTTTTAGTAATAATGATCATTCCTGAAAGTTTGAAGACGACAGATCAATGGCTTTTCCGCTAAAAAATGTGTTATATGTATTGTATTTATGTTGAAAAAAGAGAAACAAAAACTGCATTTTTTTTCGGAAAAACGGTCCAGTCAAGCTGATTTTCTAACTGGACCTGTCCTTTTACTAACATTCAACAGTTTTTTTAAGTTTGAAGACAAAAATGAAAATAGTTTTCCACTTATCGACAGTGCACGACAGCGACGGTGGCACGGGCGAAGACAGAGGTAATGGGAACATATACAGCCGCAATGCATCTGTACATAAAAATATTTTTGTCAATTTAGATCATGTTAACGTATCGATTCATCTAAATCACTTAAGTGCAACCGTTTTATATTGCTAAGGATTTTAGAGCACCTGCATAAATTGAGCACTCTTATATTTTGCGGTTAAACGGAAGGGCGTGTAGCTTAATAAGCAGTGAATAAAAAAGAAAGAAAAATTGGATTGTGGCGATTGATGTACTGTTCGTGGTAACGATACTTGCTTGCATGGCCGTCGTCTGGGTTCTGAGAACCCCAAAATTCTGGTCTTGGTACAAAATAATTCGTTAATTTCGAATTTTGGAGCTTAGTCCTTTGTGTTCCTTTAAATACTTTTAAGTATTATTACTAAACGGAGTAAACTTGAACAGTAGATTTTAATTTGCTCCCTTCCTAAATAAGAGTACTGTTGGACAAGCAATTTGCAAAATAAGAAGATTAGACGCAAGGATACCCCCCCCCCCCCCATCATGTGAGAATCTTATCATTCACGTACCTTACATTATCATATGTTGCTTGTACACTCATACCGTGAACGCATTCCGTCATAAATATTGGAGTACCGCCACATATTGCAGCCGGGTCTATATGCTATAGCTATAAAATACACATAAAATATTATAAACGGAGTGGATAAATAAGTTAAAACATAAAAGGAAAAGAAGAAACGGAGTCGAGATGAGACTACAGCGTCTGATCGTATTAATAGCTTGCATATTAGTTGTTTGTGTTTTGATTACCCAAATGATTCGGTCATGGTAAGTAGACAACAGCCAAAATTATTCTTAATCGTTATTCAACTTTTTGTACAAGCAGGGCAGTGCCAACGTTTGCTAACATATAATTTTGCTAATTAACCGAAATTGATAACCTGCATCAAATAGATCTTCTAGTTATGGAAGTACTTTTCTTCCTTTGTGGGTGTAAAAGAAAGAACTAGACTAACCTATCAAAATATAGCAAGGTGTGGTTCAGCTGATTAATTTCGGTCTGATGAAATTCTATATAAAATCACTGAAACCTCAAAAAACTGAAAAAAGGGAAGCATGGTTTCAAAGGTATGGATGTACTGGTAGTTACCACGATGACTTCATATATAAATATAAATAAGCGAATGCATATATTTTATATTTATTAGTACAAACTCTACTCTCTCTCTCTCTCTCTCTCTCTCTCTCTCTCTCACACACACACACACACACACACACACACACACGCTATATTCTAATATTATTAATAGCACTTGTCTTTTAGGGTGTACAATATATGGGAGCCAGGACCTTCTAAACAAAACGGTAACGTTCCCGATTCACTACACGAACTTGCATACCGTTTCAATCATCTTAAATGGAACGCTGTGCCTAAAACATGGTTAGAAAAAATGAGCCGCAGAAAACACGACATAATGAGACAGTGTCAAAGATTTATACATCAGTCTGGTTCGAAATCAAGACCAACGCCTCCTTTCGCCACTGGCATTTGCAAGTTAAGGTATGGATATGTCGATGACGAAAAACAGATACTATTCTGTGGTATTCCGAAAGTTGCAATAATGAATTGGCGCTTTGTATTTCTCCGTCTGGCTGGAAAACTTGCACCATCAACAACTTTGTTTGAAGTACAAGAGGAGTCAAGAAGATTCTACCGCGCTATTACTCACTTTGAAGATCTTGGTCGCAGGAAAAGAGAAGTAATTGTTAGGGAGTATCTCAAAGTGGTATTTGTACGACATCCGTTAGTTCGACTATTATCAGCGTACAGAATGCTGGCAGAGGGAAATACAGTTTTGGCCAAACTTTTCAAAATGCTAAAAACCCGAAATGGTGGTACCGTTTCCTTAAAGAGTTTTGTTGGGTTTATCATAAAGAGCTATGACCCATATAAAGGGATCATTACTCGAGAGAAAAGCTTGGGAGACGACCATTGGGCTGAATATTTCCAGCTTTGTGACCCTTGTTCTGTTCAATATGATATCATTGGCCATTTAGAAGAAGAAGAAGACGCCTCAAATTTCTTGAAATTAATAGGTGCAAATTTCACATTTCCACCTCTGGAATCCGTGAACGATACTGCTTTTCGTCACAGTGTTCACGGTGACACCGCACAAAAAATGAAAGAGAGCTACGCTGAGGTGGAGGAAGCAGATCTACGCAGGTTGCTGGAGGTTTTCAGAACGGATGCACAGCTGTTCGGATACGATCTGACAAAAACGGATTAATTATGTTTGAAAATAGCTCTAAAATGAACTCTTTCAAATTTGAGGGAAGTAATTCTTCTGTCAACATCTTTTGAATAAACAGAAACTTTACCACCCAATATTTTTAAATTCGAATTTTGTACGTGTCTCAAATGACTTAAAACGAGATACTGAGAATTCAAATAGGGAACTATTGGTTGTAATTTTAACAACAGTTTACGAAATGGTATATCTTGGTAATAAAGTGAAAAAATGAGGAAGTTTTGAGGTTAATAAAAATTCTGCTTCACAAAAGTTTAAGTTCCTCGTGTTTTACTTGGACGCGGTCATTGCATAGCCCTTTTATCGAGAAATGAATCCCTAGGAAAAAAACAAGATAAATTCTCTAATTCATAATCTTGAAATTTGCTTAATATAAAGGCTTTACATTAAAGGCTTTTTTTTTTTTTGCCATACAAATCAATTCTTCTAGTTGCGGATATGTCATGCCTACCAAATCAGCTAGGGGGTAAAGATAATGCATTACCCCCTAACAGCTTTACTAGGCATGACGGACATTTAAACCGGTTAATTTGATAGCAATTTAGTGAGACTCCCCAGGGAGATAGATCCCTCCAAATATCTGTGGGAATGGTCCCTTAGACAACCAGATTGCAACATAACATAAATTTTTGATAATAGGTGCGATATGGCTGCCGACATCAGTAAAAAATGCAAAGCCGCTTTGTATGGTCTTTAAAAAAATTCCAAACTATCCCATATCCTTGATAAAAGTCAAATGGAGAGGCTTGTTCATGCCTTTATAACTTCACATCTTGACTACGGAAACAGTCTACTGTATGGTCTTCCTACCTACCAAATTGAAAAATTGCAATCTATCCAAAATGCTGCAGCACGACTACTGAACAAAACCCCTCTCAGACCAAACATTTCACCCATTTTATTCGAACTACATTGGCTTCCTGTACGACAGAGAATTGTTTTTAAATTACTGTTGTTTGTTTTTAAATTCACCAGAGGTGAATGCTCCTCATATTTTAACTCGATGCTACATCCAAGTACACCCAGTCTCACCAGGTCTACCAGATCCACCTCTACTCTTTGTTTTATCAGAAATGATAATAAAAAAACAACCAAAACCTACAGCCACAGGGCATTTTCAACTTCAGCACCCATTTTATGGAATCAACTACCCTCACACATTCGGACTATTGATAGTGTTGAGGTTTTTAAACAAGGCAGCAAAGCTGTCAAATGTACAGACAAAAAACAGNTTTACTAGGCATGACGACATTTAAACCGGTTAATTTGATAGCAATTTAGTGAGACTCCCCAGGGAGATAGATCCCTCCAAATATCTGTGGGAATGGTCCCTTAGACAACCAGATTGCAACATAACATAACATACATTTTTGATAATAGTTGCGATATGGCTGCCGACATCAGTAAAAAAATGCAAAGCCGCTTTCTATGGTCTTAAAAAAATTCCAAACTATCCCATATCCTTGATAAAAGTCAAATGGAGAGGCTTGTTCATGCCTTTATAACTTCACATCTTGACTACGGAAACAGTCTACTGTATGGTCTTCCTACCTACCAAATTGAAAAATTGCAATCTACCCAAAATGCTGCAGCACGACTACTGAACAAAACCCCTCTCAGACCAAACATTTCACCCATTTTATTCGAACTACATTGGCTTCCTGTACGACAGAGAATTGTTTTTAAATTACTGTTGTTTGTTTTTAAATTCACCAGAGGTGAATGCCCCTCATATTTTAACTCGATGCTACATCCAAGTACACCCAGTCTCACCAGGTCTACCAGATCCACCTCTACTCTTTGTTTTATCAGAAATGATAATAAAAAAACAACCAAAACCTATGGCCACAGGGCATTTTCAACTTCAGCACCCATTTTATGGAATCAACTACCCTCACACATTCGGACTATTGATAGTGTTGAGGTTTTTAAAAAAGACTTAAAAGAAAAACATTCTTATTTGCACAGTATTTTAATTAATATTTTCTCATTTCATCAGAAAAAAGTTTTATTGTTCAGACCATTACTATTTTAACCAGCATTAATTATTTTAATTGTTTTTTACCTTAGCTTTTATTATCTATATATTTAGTTGTAATCCTGATAATTTTACCTGTAAACAGCACTGAGACGGTAGTGTAGTGCGGTTTTAAGAAATAAATATTATTATTATTATTATTATTATTATTATTATTGACATTAACCGAACCCCCAACCTGTGGATCTCTTACCTCTCATGTACAGGTAGCTTGCATTATTACTAATATTAGATATTGTTTGAGACAAATAACGCAACGTATGAAATCATAAATATTCGATTACCGCCAATCACTGCGGTTTTGTCTGTAGCAACTTCTGTAAAATACATATCAAATATTATATTATATGCCTAAGCATTAATGGAAAAGAGAAAACGGAGTCGAGATGAGACTACAGCGGCTGAGCGTATTGATGGTTTGCGTATTAGTTGTTTATGTCCTGTTTACCCACGGATTTCGGTCATGGTAAGTGGAGTGTAGCCAAAATGATTTTTCATCGTTGTTAAACTTTTTATACAAGCAGGGCAGTGGCAACGTTTGCTAACATATACTTTTGATAATAAACCAAAATTAATAACCTGCATCAATTAGATCTTCTTGTTATGGAAGTACTATTCCTCCTTTGTGGGTGTACAAGAAAGAACTAGACAAACCTATCAAAATGTGGCAAGGTTTGGTTCAGCTGACTTCAACCATTTCGGTGTAATGAAAATCTATATAAAAACACTGAAACCTCAAAAAATTGAAAAAATGGAAACACGGTTTTAAAGGTAAGGGTGTACTGGTAGATACAATGATGACTTCATATATAAATATAAATAGGCGAATGCATATATTTTATTTTTATTAGCACAAACTCTAGTCTCTCTCTCTCTCTCTTTCTCTCTTTCTCTCTCTCTCATTCACACACACACACACACACACACACACACACNTGTACAGACACATCTGTGTCTGTACATAAAAAGACTTAAAAGAAAAACATTCTTATTTGCACAGTATTTTAATTAATATTTTCTCATTTTATCAGAAAAAAGTTTTATTGTTCAGACCATTACTATTTTAACCAGCATTAATTATTTTAATTGTTTTTTACCTTAGCTATTATTATCTATATATTTAGTTGTAATCCTGATAATTTTACCTGTAAACAGCACTGAGACGGTAGTGTAGTGCGGTTTTAAGAAATAAATATTATTATTATTATTATTATTATTATTATTATTATTAACCGAACCCCCAACCTGTGGATCTCTTATCTCTCATGTACAGGTAGCTTGCATTATTAGATATTGTTTGAGACAAATTACGCAACGTATGACATCATAAATATTCGATTACCGCCAATCACTGCGGTTTTGTCTGTAGCAACTTCTGTAAAATACATATCAAATATTATATTATATGCCTAAGCATTAATGGAAAAGAGAAAACGGAGTCGAGATGAGACTACAGCGGCTGAGCGTATTGATGGTTTGCGTATTAGTTGTTTATGTCCTGTTTACCCACGGATTTCGGTCATGGTAAGTGGAGTGTAGCCAAAATGATTTTTCATCGTTGTTAAACTTTTTATACAAGCAGGGCAGTGGTAACGTTTGCTAACATATACTTTTGATAATAAACCAAAATTAATAACCTGCATCAAGTAGATCTTCTTGTTATGGAAGTACTGTTCTTCCTTTGTGGGTGTACAAGAAAGAACTAGACAAACCTATCAAAATGTGGCAAGGTTTGGTTCAGCTGACTTCAACCATTTCGGTGTAATGAAAATCTATATAAAAACACTGAAACCTCAAAAAATTGAAAAAATGGAAACACGGTTTTAAAGGTAAGGGTGTACTGGTAGATACCATGATGACTTCATATATAAATATAAATAGGCGAATGCATATATTTTATTTTTATTAGCACAAACTCTAGTCTCTCTCTCTCTCTCTTTCTCTCTTTCTCTCTCTCTCACACACACACACACACACACACACACACACACACTCACACATGCGCTTCTAATATTATTAATAGCACTTGTCTTTTTAGGGTGCACGATAAATGGGAGCCTGGAGTTCATAAGCATACCAGTAACGTTCCTGATTCAACACAAGAACTTGCATACCGTTTCAATCAACTTAAATGGAACGATGTACCTAAAACATGGTTAGAAAAAATGAGCCGCAGAAAATACGACGTAATGGCACAATGTCAAAGACTAATAAATCAGTCTGGTTCAAAATCAAGACCAACGCCTCCATTTGCTACTGGAGTATGCAATTTAACATTTGGATATGTGGATGACGAAAAGAAGATACTATTCTGTGGTATTCCGAAAGTTGCAATAATGAATTGGCGCTTTGTATTTCTTCGTCTGGCTGGAAAACTTGCACCATCAACAACTTTGTTTGAAGTACAAGAGGAGTCAAGAAGATTCTACCGCGCTATTACTCATTTTGAAGACCTCAATCGTAGGAAAAGAGAAGTAATACTTAGGGACTATCTCAAAGTAGTATTTGTGCGACATCCGTTAGTTCGACTATTATCAGCGTACAGAATGTTGGCAGATGGAAATACAGTTTTGGCCAATCTTTTCAAAATGCTTAAAACACAAAATGGTGGTACCGTCTCATTAAAGAGTTTTGTTGGGTTTATCATAAAGAGCTATGACCCATATAAAGGGGTCCTTATTCGAGAGAAAAGATTGGGAGACAACCACTGGGCTGAATATTTCCAGCTTTGCGACCCTTGTTCTGTTCAATATGATATCATTGGCCATTTAGAAGAACAAGAAGACGCCTCAAACTTCTTGAAATTAATCGGTGCAAATTTCACATTTCCATCTCTGGAATCCGTGAACGATACTGCTTTTCGTCACAGTGTTCACGGTGACACGGCACAAAAAATGAAAGAGAGCTACGCTGAGGTGGAGGAAGCAGATCTACGCAGGTTGCTGGAGGTTTTCAGAACGGATGCACAGCTGTTCGGATACGATCTGACAAAAATGGATTGATGGTTTTATGATCACATTTCTCACAACATCTCGTTTTATGTTGTTTTTTTTCATTTTTCAAACTGGAACATCATTCTAGGCTTGTTAAGGGTGTAAATTGTACTTTTTTCTGAACATGTCGAATCCACAAAGGCCAAGCTGTTCTCCTTCCCATTAATATAGATATATATTCAAACATGATCAAAATATTTAAAAAATATAAAAAGATATTCAAAATGTTTGAAATTGTTTGTTTTTATCCTTCTTTAAGTTTTTAGCCATTATATTGTCAATATTATTGCCATTATTATTATTATTATGCAAATTCTCATTTTCATAGATGGCCGTCTTACTTAAAATTCTCTCGGTTTGAAAAATCAAGGATCCCTTATAAGTCATTTTAAATTATTCAGCATTGTTGTAGCACATTTTTCTTAGAATCTGGTATATTGGCAATAAATTATTCACTCATTTTGCCATCAATACCGGTATAATATGCGGTATATAACGTACATTAAAGAGTATAAAGTAGGTATACTGATAAAATAAACCCCCACACCCCAACACATACACACACACACACACACACACACACACACACTGAGAGGGTGATACAGACTGAGGGAGTGAGTACACACACACACACACACACACACACACACATAAATAGAGAGGGCACCTTTGACGTTTGCAAAAATTCGGTGAAGAAAATGTAAATGAACCAAAAACACGCGGTAAAATAATCAAGATAAGCATTTATATAATATAACAACAAAGAAACCTATAACTCTCTGAGCACCAATTTTATAATATTTTATTTGATTACTAACATAGTTGATTTTGTTATCGTACATCAATTAACCTAATAAAAAAAATGCAAAAGGGGTACATCTTCATTTCCCGGTCTAGCTCAGGTGTGACGTCACTTACTTAAACACCGTGCACTTACTGCGTAACTGAATCTCGACTTACAAATAGAAACCCAACAAAAAGGGAAGGAGACCGACATTTTTATGACAATAGCGTAACTATTGACATGAGTCAGCGAAGACCCGCACTACTGCAACAACAACCATTACCCCAGGTATTAATATCAAGAACATGTACTCGGGTACCTTGAGTTTTCCTCAGTGATCCGAGAGCACACAGGTTTTCCCTGTCGTTACCTCAATGGATGTACATGTAGAGTCTCAATCAATCTTATGATAGACACGTTGATCTCATGTGTGAGGGTATTTTACCTGTGATAAATGTTAACGAATTGTTTGAGAAAATGTTGACTTAGGACACACTGAGGTGAAAAAAGGGGATGGCTTACCCGGGCAGGAAAGTGTCAGGTAAAGGTGAGTGAGTATCCATGTCTTGATGAAACGTACGCCAGTAATTTTACTAAAGACAAAATGTTATAAAGGCTGAGGTGTATGTTACGATAATGTCTTCAATAAACCAGTTCTCTTACGTTACCTTCAGCCAGCGTCGAGCTGAGGACCACAGGTAGTATAAATAACATACTTGCGTAAGTTGTAAACCTTCATCAGCCTCCAACACGCACGTACCCTCCCCTTAATTTTTTTCTGGCACTAACCCCCCTCCTGCATTTATAGTATAAGAGACTTATGGGGCTCTGTTCACGACCACGTTGATCCGCACACTAACTGAGCCACGGATCAAGTATGGTGCGACCCACGTGAAAGCATGCCACGTAATTTTCTGATCATTTAAAGATTTCATTGCTCTGCTCCTGTGGGGAAGACGCACGCGGGAGTTAGGAATCCATTAGACAATTGCGAGACATATTTAATCAACTTGGTTGTGAAAAAGCCCGAGTTCAACCAGGGAATTATATCGGATATAATTCCCTGGTTCAACTAACCGATCTCGGGAAGCCTCACATGGTGTTTGAGAACGCCAAGCGTCAGTTTTATTTAAAACGATGCAGATCCCTGTTTTACAAAAGAGCATTGGGCCAAAAGTTTGCCCCGTCTTCCGTACGCCCAATGTCTTTCTCAATTTCATTCAGATGTTGCGCTTTATTTACAAAATATTATTAATATACAATGCACTGGACCGATAACAACTTTATTTAAATGAAACCTCGGAGTTAACACAGGCTATGTGAGGTTGTGTAGCTTTGTCTCCCTCCTTTATAATTTCTGGTTAAACGCCATATTTATTCAGCGCTAGGGAAACATCTTGGTATTTACCTGAGCAGTTGTATTGAGAGAGAGGCTAATAGTGCTTGTTTATTTAACAATGACTTGTCAAAGGAACTGGGCTGTTAAGCTAGAGTGGTTTATTTAGAGTAGTTCGTATTACATCGTAAGTGGCTATTCAAAGCCCTTGGCATTTCTTTTTGATTTTTTTTCTTTTTAATAGTGCTGAATGGTAGATTCAGCAGTAGTTTGTTCAGATAGGTAAAAATTACATGGGATAATGTATCACGCTCATGGGTACTACATAAAATTGTATGAGAAAAGCAATTTTTGACTGAATTCAAATGCGCTGCCTTCGGAAAAGTAAGCAGAGCGATTCTCACAGCTAAAAACATTAAAACAAAGGTACAGGTAGAGGGAGGTGGAAGAGACCACACTACATCTTGATAATAAAAACATTTATATTCGTGCAAATCATACTTTGTGGACAACAAAACAAAAAATGCTGTTTTATTGATATAATAATGGTGGATCCAGCATTTCAGCTTGAGGCGAGTTTAAATCTGTTAGTCAATTTAGTAAGCTATTTATTGATTGATTTCTTGGTATTTGTCATTTCTTTTTTCTGTACTTCTCCCTACAACTATTCCAAAATGTGTTGTTGTTTTTTCATATTATCTGGATCGAAGCTATATCTGTAATGTTAGTAATAGGAAGAGATAATAAGGATATGAAGAAAATAAAAGTTATTTAGTTTTTACCTCGCGTAATCAGTAACATAAGTCAATACAAAAAAAGTTTCATTACCTTAAAACAGTTCCCTATGGGCGTTATCTGACACCTCGGTTCTTTTTTTTTAATAGAGACATCTATGGGAGCACGAGCAAGAGGGTATTCCAAATCCGTGTCGCTGCTCCTGAAAAAGGTAAGTTTCTCCCGATTTTTCTTTTAATGAATATAAAAGGGGACACCCTTTCAATTTGCGCTAAGCTACAGATATAAACCTTGACTGGTTAATGTTAAGGTGACGTCAACAGACAGGGACTTTTAATATAGTTGTGATCTAGATGTTTTCATCTTCAGGCCTAACCAACTACCAGACTCGGCACCTACGGATCCAGAATAAACCGGTATATCAGACCACACTACCCGTTTTCAAGGTGTGTGTCAGATCGCATTACAGAGTATCAGCCACCACACCGATTTTGCCGGGTGCGCGATGTGATAGCGATGATCGTAGTAATAGATAGACCCCGAGTCAGCGAGGGTTATGTGGCATACACGAGTGCGAAGCACGAGTGGATGTCACATAACCCTCGCTGACGAGGGATCTATCTTATTTAGACCACGGGTCCATTAGCGGGTTATAACGCATTCATGCGAGACGTGCGGTTATGCGAGTTATACCACGTCTGAATCTTTTGTTCGTCACTTCCACCGTGGTCTAAAGCGGGGTTGAAAAGTAGTGCATCTCATCTAGATTCATGCGCTGCTGCAATTTTCCCTGTTTATGCTTAAATCTGACAATACCGCAATTTTTAACATAAAATTTAGGTTCGAACATAGCCAATGATGTTTTGAAAATAAGAACTTGCAAACTTATATATTCATTTAGAAAAGTAGACCTAATTTTGATAGCGAAAGCATATTCTGTCGGGGGTTAAATATTTTCTGGACGAGATTCAGTGAGTCGTCTGTCGCCATGTTGTCACTCGGAACTACTCCGATGTCTCAGCATTCGACAATAGTATGGAGCTTGCGGAATGAGCCGAGGATTGCCGATTTCCATGTTGTTGTATTCATACGACTCCTACTTGACGAAAACGAGGCGCGATACCCGGATGACAGGTAGGCTTACAAAATTTGTGATGGGGTATGATACTCTGTAATGCGATCTGACACACACCTTGAGAACGGGTAGTGTGGTCTGATATACCGGTTTATTCTGGATCCGTAGGTGCCGAGTCTGGTAGTTGGGTAGGCCTGATCTTGCGGATAATGGTTGCACGACTGCAGAACTACATGTACGATGATCTTGTTGAAGTCAACAGAGGGGTTGCGGTGTGGGATGGAAACGAGATTTTTTTTTTACCGTGTCACCTATTTCGTTTTACTAATGGGATTTTTTTATCATTAAGGTGAAAATTTAGAATATGCAGTTATATTTCTACACGAATCTCAATATTTGCGAAGTGATATTATGAAGTGGCGTATAGGCCTATATAGAGCGCGCAGAAGCAAAATCGTCTATTTTATTACCCCATTCCCAGATATTAGATCGATACAACTAGATCGACCTAACTCCCTGGGGGTTCACGCTTAATAGCTGTCAGCCGAGCGGGCACGAAAGTTAATTACCCCCTTACAGCTTGTAGTAGGCGGGACGGGCATTTAAGCCGGGTTATCTGACAGTAATCTAGTGAGACCCCCCAGGGGGATAGATCGATCTAAAATCTATGGGAATGCGTCCTACGTCACCAGTTTTTCTTTTTTATCTACAGAGCAATCTGTATGGTTCATAAAAACTCTTTAATACGTTGTGTACTTATCTATTGCAGTCCCAGGACGGAGCTTCCCCATTTCCTTTCGCCACCAGTCCATCAGGACCTGTCCCAACCACAACAGATAGGTAGGCCCCCATTCGGGAAAACTCGGCTGAGTTCGTTACTCCAATCTGTATCACGTGCACCGGAAGATCTGTTTAGTTTAGACAACTGGTGACGTAATAAAAACCTTCATAAGTCCGAGTATAATTTTGCTTAAATCAGCATTGCTTATTTATTTATATTATTATTTATTTGTTTTTATTTGTTTATTTATTTATTTCAGATGTCGTCCAAAGTCTGTTAGTCGCACAAGAAGTGATACTGGTAGCATTATAGTAACAGACACAGATAATTCAGGCTCACTGTCCTCTCCGAGAAGAAAATTCTCAGGTATAAACTATACGGATTTTTTTTCACAAATTTCTTTCTGTGAATGTCCATAAGAATAAAAAACATTATGTGAAATAATTACTTACTGATATTTCCTTTGGAAACGAACCATGACAAAGGCTAAATGGAGGTGACGATTGGTCCTCTAAATACTAATGAGATTTTTTTAACGATTTTAAATACAGGCCCGTAGCCAGCAATATCAAAAGGGGGGTTCTTTTTCTGAAAAAGTGGACCTTTTCCCATGAAAACTTCTTGTACCTTGATCAAATTTTACCCAGAGTGGACCTTTTCCCAGCAAAAGGGGCGGTTCTTTCGAACCCCCCG